>VYZW01023720.1:0-13777 GCA_013401315.1 Balaeniceps rex
AACCCATTCATGGGATTGCTTTTGCTCAAGGACTTGGGTGCACTTGAAGGGTAATGTGAAAGGTTGGGGAAGCCCGATGTATACCTAAAGGGGATTTGATTTGGGGTGAAAATAGCCGATGAACTGAATTTTATGTTGCTAATCGTTATAAAATACTGTATGTCATCATTTCCATGGTTGCTATATGCCATATCAATGGTATTACAGTAAGAATCACCCAGATTAATGAAGAATGAACTTCAATGAAACCGAGCAAAGTGCAGTGGTGATGGAACCAGAACTGGCTTCAGCATGCAACAATCCAACACCGCACACCATCTCTCCTGCCTTGAAAGACTGTAATGACAGATGGAGCCCAAAGTCATGGACTAAATGAGTTCAACGGACATTTTAGAGAGATGGCCAATAGACTAAGGGAATGATATCTGTGTGTATATATCAAAAGACAGGAAAAATGGTGGTGATTAATTGGAATGTACTGGAAAGGGTAGGACCTGGGAATGACGTAGATGGTATAGAATAAGGGGTGGATACTGTCCTGGTTTTGGCTGGGTTAGAGTTAATTTTCTTCCTAGTAGTTGGCATAGTGCTGTGTTTTGGATTTAGTATGAGAAGAATGCTGATAACACACTGATGTCTTAGTTGTTGCTAGGTAGTGCTTAGACTAGTCAGACTTTTTTTTTCATCTTCCCATGCTCTGCCAGGTGCACAAGAAACTGGGAGGGGGCACAGCCAGGACAGCTGACCCAAACTGGCCAAAGGGCTATTCCATACCATATGATGTCATGCTCAGTATATAAACTGAGGGGAGTTGGCTGGGGGGCAGCAATTGCTGCTCGGGGACTGGCTGGGCATCGGTCAGCAGGTGGTGAGCAATTGCATTGTGCATCACTTGCTTTGTGTATTAATATTATTATTATTATTATTACTACTACTACTATTTACTTCATTTTATTTCAATTATTAAACTGTTCTTATCTCAACCCGTGGGTTTTCTCACTTTTACCCTTCCGGTTCTCTTCCCTATCCCACCGGGGGTGGGGGGAAGGTGAGTGAGTGGCTGTGTGGTTCTTAGTTGCTGGCTGGGGTTAAACCACAACAGTAGGTTAGCTTTATTTATGACAGTAAATAGAGTTTGCAAGTAGTATATAAACCACAACAGTATGCTGCTACTTTATGTCTTTTCTTTCCCATTTGGACTGCTGTAATGAGACAAGCCATTGTAGTGAGAGTGGTTTGCAGAAAACATGGAAATGTCTATTTATGAAATGTATTGTGTAATGTACACTTTATATTCTGGGTGGCTGTAAGACTTGTGAAGCAATACTATTCACATAGTTGCCTAAATAATTCTCTGTTTTGATGAGCTGACAGACTTAGAAGAGTGCATTACTTGAAAGAGTAAACATCAGGAAGCCTCCAGGGGTTCTTTGACTTCATTCATTTTGCATTATCCCATTTAGCAATTGTAGTTACATCTCTGCAGCCCTAATAACTGTTCAAGTGAAGTAATGTTATAGTTCTAAAAGACATAAACCTACTGGGCCAAACATAATCATATTCACGTTCTGTTGATGGACATGCAGACTAAAATGTACGTAATAGCAAGGGGATATGAGCTTGCCAAATAGCCAAAGCAGAGCAAAACTGACTCACTTCCTGAAACAAGCAGCTAAGACTTGTTTTTTTTTAAAAACTGCATTCTGTATGAAATGATAAATAATTGCAATTCACATTAACATACAGAAAAAAAGGAAGCTCTTCTGGTAATACTTGGGAAAGTTTTCTTTTAAGACAATATACCTGTAACTTTCTAGCTTCTTTATTGTCCAATCACAGTCTGAAAGTGTCATTTTTTCATTTGCTGCTAGGAACAGAAGAGCTACGCTGCATTCACAATTGGCACCTGCACTGAGGCAGAAGCTCTAGAGAAATTTGTTAAGGACTGTGAACCTGTGTGGCTCACGAGAACTGGGAGCAGTGTTGTTTCATCACTGTTAGTCCTGTAACTCTTGAGTCCACATTAAACATTGCCATTGTGCTAAAATAGAATTAGAGCTTATGCAGCAAGAGCAGGCTTGTGGAGCTAAGCTCAAAACGGGGCCAACACAGGACTAACTAATAAGTAAAGAGCCCTGGATATGTTAAAGGGAAGTTTACATGTATATAACTGGTTTTGATTTCTGTCTTTTTGTTCCTTTCTCTAAATAAGCTCTCCAGGTAGATTAAAAATAAACATTAACACTTCACAAGAATATAGTAGTGGAATCTTCCCTTTTCTTTGTTGGTATTTAATCGTGCTCAGCTGTCAGGTGAGTAAGGAAAGAGTAATCAGAGGAGTATGAAAAAGGAAATCAGTAACCTTGGCGGAAAAACCCTGCTAGGAAAACTCCCTACAGTGGAGAAACCATATAAATGCCATCTGAGGCGAGGCAGAAGAAAGAATCACTGAGTCTACAGTGCTGGATAATTAAGCCTCTGTAAATGTTAGGTTCATCTATCTAGACCAGAAGTCTTAAACTCTTTATTTGCAAGAAATATCACAGTAAGTATTTAAGTGTAGTTTGAACAACTTACCTTGCTCCAGTCACTCCTCATCTCATTTTTCAAAATCTGCGAGTCAGATCCTGATGCTCTGTCAGGCTGCATTAACCAAAGGATCTGGTCCCACCTACCCTACTAATTAGCACACATAGTCACACATAGTCACTCTCGTGAGCTGTATGGTTATTGCAGTTCTTGGCTGAAGCACTGTGGGATGAATTTTTTACTCCTTTATTTGTACCTTGCCTTCCTCCTTTGAGAAAGAACAGATCACGACTGAAATTAATGGAGTGAAACTGCACAAATCATGACAGTAATTTTAATGGATTGAAACTAGTATGTTCGTTTAAATTAGATTTCTTATGGCAGGGTTTAGTGGGACCAGATATCTGTTGACGTACCAATAGTACTTTATAGTTGAAAAAAACATTTTTCTGCTTTTGAGGCTTTACCAGTAACCTTAAGGAAAATTGTGTATAAATAAGTAAGTTCTATTAAGAGTGAAAACAAATCAAAAGGTAGACTTTGGAAACTTGCATTGAGAATAAAAGCTAAAATGCTTCTCTGGATCATCCAGCATAGCTATCATATCTTATGGTTAATCAGTGAGCCCAAAACTGAAGTATTGTAACACAGGAGAATGCTTGGCAATGTTAGATAAAAGCTAGGACACATGTATGTACAGTTTGCAGCTAAATGATCAAACCCCAGAAATATCAGCTTTGTTTCAAAGAAGTAATGTATGTATTCATGCAGATAAACTCAAGCTTTTTGACAAAGCCTCTAGGCACGCTGCTTCAGTATGAATAAATAAAAGTAAGCCAAATGCATATTTAAAAGCTATGGAGGTGGTATCTTGGAAAAAAATATTCAAATGAAAGAGAAATATCCGAAACTTTTGAGTCCAATCTATTAAACTCTTTTTACTCACTGATAAAATCTTTGCCATTCCTGTTTGTATGGAACTAGTTAACTGCAAATTTTCTTTCCTTTTAACTGTTGTATGTACTCTGAGAGCATGTAACATTTAATTAGTAACTACACATTTATCTAATTTTGTATGTTATAGCTCAAAGGGAAATGACTAGATATGGATCTAAATGAAAATACTTTCTTATTCTTTCTAGTCTGTTATGGCTGTTCATATTTTAATAATATAGCAAAGCGGGGCTACAAAACATGCTTTCTTGGCACTTTCCCTCCTTTTGGGGGTACTATAATAGAGGAAGATTAAAAAAATACCCTCTAGTAAACCTAAATAATGACTGTCTTTTCTGAATGGAGCTTTTTGACAGAGACAGTTTAGAGCCAGTCTTCAACCTGTGCAAGGTTTATGACCATAATAATCGATACTCCAAACTCAGAAGGCTACAGAAACGTTTATCAAGTGTTTAAAAGATGTTAAGCTCTCATGATTAATTCATTTTTAAATATTATGATGAAATACAATGAGAAATTGATTATACAGTAGCATAAATCAGGGATCACTTCTCGTTCTGTAGAAGATTGCTGAATTATTACATTATTCACAATACTTCTCGGCAGGATGCCCACAAGGCAGGGTACCAAATGGTGGATGATCAGGGAAACACTTTATCCTTTACTAAACTGATAGAATAATATAATGAATAGAAGGAGAAGACTGCAAAGTGCTGAGTTACTATGGTGATAAAGGTGATATAAGGACTTCTATAGAATGGAAGAGGATATAAAAGCACAGGGAATTCTTCTTATTAAATATGCACCAGTCAAGCTCTCTGCCTTGCGTTAGTTTGCTCACATGCAGTCTCATATATTCCATTTTTTAATGTCCTTTGGGTAATTACTTATTTATCTCAGACAAATCATCTAAGTAAACACAGGTTTAATATAACTAGTTACTGAAGTTTATATACCTCTTGGGCTTTTAGTGTTGTCTGATTAGATTAAGGAGAAGAAAAACATACAAAAAAATCCTAGTTTTCTCAAGTTTCCCCTTAACTCCTATAATTAAGTCAGTAGTATACATATTTAATAACACTTGGCTTTTCTATGCACTTATACATGGTTGAGCCATATTTACTAAATGTATATTTTCATTAGATTAAAAACAGGGAAAATGTAGATTTACACTGCATGTAGTGAACTCTTTCTGTAAATACTGACATAAGAACAACCCTGATACCATAAGGCGTGAACAAATCTGGCTTTTAATACTAACTCAGGTTTGAACATTTATCCTGTATACACAATTGAATTGAATTCCTTCTCATAGCCAGCACATCCCGAACTATAGCTGAGGTTATTCTCTGAGGTTATGTGTATCAGTAGTGGTGTCATAGTGCGTATAGAATAAACTGGCTGTCAGAAAAATGGATCATGAAAAACATATATAATCCATTGTCTTCACTCACAGTCTACTGAAGCTTGCTGTCTTAGACAGAAAGCTAGCGTATCTGATCTGATTTCTTGCCCTTCTCACTCCCTCCTGTAAACAAATCAAATGGAACAATTATTAATTTACCTTGAAGTAATTCACATATTGTACTCTTAAACCCTGTCTGATTCTCATTTCTCCTATCTGTCAATACTTTTCAATCCCAGTTCTGCAGTTTCCTCTTAACTTTGGTGTAGCTTTAAACTTACTTTTTTCTAGCTCTGAGAAATTATTATCACACTTTCAAAACTGTTCTAATTAAAAAATTGTCAAGCTTTTATTTATGTCCTTAACAGAATATTGCAAGACTTGTATCTTTCTTGAAAAATATTTGGAACTAATATTGCAACAAACTTCTTGATCCTCTGTACATACCTAAATATCAGTCTCTCTTTCTTTATTTTAATGACAACAATGGCAGTTTCTGAACTACCAATAAAATGAGTGCTTAGAAGATCAATAAAGTGTTATTATATTAGTAATATAGAAATATTAAATTAAAAAAAATATGGCAAGATTTATTATATCACTTTTGGACATGCTTCAATATGAAAACTAGCATTGTGTAATAAGACACTAATATATAAAAGCAGGTACATTTATATTATACTCTTCTTTGTGGTATATTTAACAGCAGTTCCATCATGGTGAAGGAAAGAAAACAGATACACAGGTTTCTGTTCGACTTGGTTGAAGACATTGAAGACAAGCATAGGAACAAAATATTCTTATGTCCTTTGCTTTTTGACAAATTAGTGTTATCATAACTTTTTGGGTCTCTGTTTCAATCTTTACTTTTTAGCATCTAAACATTACCAAGAAAAATAGCAAGAGAGGTAACTGGAACATAAATCCTTTTATTTCCATAAGCATGTACAGCAACTTAATTTCCAGATAGAGAAAAAAAAAAATATAGAATTCATCAAATCCTGTTTCATTAAATTCTCAGCTCAAACCTAGAGCTGCAAACACCTAATCTATGAAGCTGTGGGTGGGTACATGATTCATAGGATCAAGTGTTAATAAATCAAACTTTCTTTCCACTCAGTTTGGGAACTAGTGCATTGCATCCCCTCTTCTTATCTTGCATGAAGTTCAATACATCAAGCTTTCTGAAGATGTACTACAAATGCTTGAAAACCAAAAGCGTATCCTTTCAAGGTTAAAACACTGCAGTATAGATATCAAAACAGTTTTCAGATCTGATTAACCCTCTGATAAATCAGAGCAATTTCAAGGTTTTTTATGCTAAATTTTATAACACCACCTTAACAGTTTATGGCAAAGGTGTTATTGAAATACAGTCTTTTATTATGTGGAAGGAAAATAAATGGATGGGTTAAATGTCTAACTAAAGGAAATTCATATATTTTTGCATATTATACTAACCTTTTAACAAATAGTTACACCATTGAGAATTTGTTCTGATAAGCAGTCTTGTTAGCCAGCCTAGCTTGAGGCTTCTAGACACTTATTACCTGTTTGTTTGATTAGATTTTATTTTGTTTACTAGGTTAAACTTTCTAATATGGATTAAGAGTGAAAATGAGCAAAAGTAAACAAATCATTATGCTCATGAGATTGTGAGGGACAAACACATTCATCATTTAAAGGACACACAATAAGTAATGTAGCACAGTGTGTGTTGCAGATATGATAGGAAACAATTACTGTTAGATTTCACAAGTACACAGGCTCCCAACTGGCAACCTAACTTCTTGTTAGGATTTAGAAATTATAGCATATTACTTTGCTGTTATGTATTTATTAAAGCATGCTTTGCTGTCATCTTGCCGTCAGTTAGAATTATCTTTCAAATATTCACTTCTGCTGCATTCCTTGGGGACTCTGATGTTTATACAGACATGCAGTCCTACAATTCTTATATTTACTCATCTTGATAATGTATCTCCATCTAATTCTGGCGGTGGAATTGATGGAAAGAGTCAAATGAATAACCTTATGAAATCATACATTCATAGAAAACATAGGCTGGAAATGACCCTAGGGTATCATCTATTCCACATTCCTGCTGTCAGGCAGCATCAACTCTGTCTGAACTTGTTCCATTTGTGCACCCCAAAAAATTTTCCCATGGAGCTCTGGCTCTCCATATAGGAAATGTGGGCTTGCTTTTCTTAGTTTTTTTGCAGAGGCTTCACAAGCAATTCACAACCACAGAGAACCTCAATTATGTGTTGCAAGCCTATGACATTAAAACATTCCTGATAGATATTTGCCCAAACTGTTTTAAAAATGTAATTCCATCCTGTCAGTTTTTTCAAATACTTGATTGCCTTTTCATCTATAAAGATTTCCCTTATGTCTGAAAGTTCTCAGCTTCATGGCAGACCAATAAAGGCAATCATGGCATAGCATTGTAAGTCACTGGTGTTTCAGAGAAAAGGTCTTGAAAAGCAAGGAAGTGTTTAGCTTCCAGGACTACTGTCCTGCAGAGGTCATGGATTTACTAGCACAGATATGGAGGAGAGCTGTGTAGTTCTGTTGGATTTCAGATATGAGCACACACCTGCTCAAATGTAACAGAGGCCACCAGTTCATTCCAGATAGGTCATTGAACATCCATGAAAGAGTAACAATTTTCATTAATCACTGACCTGATCTGTATTCCAACCAATAATCTAAAAGGGATGGGTCCTCTAATTCATTCCTAGTAAATATAAAGGCCCCAGTTCCTGGAGTATTTGATCATCTATGGTAAAAAAATATGATGAATCAACAGGAACAAATGTATAGGTTATCCCATTAATACTTTTATCAGTAGTTCATTCCTTTTAAAAGACAAAAGATAGATGTTTGTCAAATCATTATTGCTACTTCTTGAAAGTAGAAGTAGGTCCTGTATTTTGAGAAGATCTATTTTTACATTACTTACAGATCAGATCAACAAGATCTGGAGGTGGTAATCTATTTTTCTTGCCCTGCGATCATCTGGAAGAAAGAAAATTAATTAGAAGTACAACGCAAGTCAGTAATTTTGATTTGGGGCAATCTCAGTAATCAAAGATTCACTGTAACGTGTCTGGAAATTCTTTGGCTTACAGATTTGATGTTGGGCTTATATCTCTCATGGCCACAGTGCACTTGTTGGTTCTTAAATTCAGTAATGTGGCACTTTGGCTCAAAAAGTTCCCAGGTTGAGACTGTGGGGTGCTCAGAGGGTGCAGTGAAGGAAATAACACTTTCTATTTGCTGTGTTATTAGCCTTCTTCCTTAAGTGTCCTTGACCATCCACTGTCAGAAACAGGGCACTACATTTTGGTCTTACCCAATGCAGCCATTTATACATTTCTGTGATCAACATGCCTGAAAGTCAGGACATTACTTAGCTACAAAATAGGGATAGAGGACCCTTGGTTAAGGCTTTGAATCTTTTGGATACCTGCCCTTGATCTTTAGGTTGACTGAGCCCCGTTTGTAGGTTGGTTCCCCCCTTGCATCAGGAATATTATCACAGTGGATATTGCCTTTTAATCAACCTCCCAAACCATTCTGTTTTGCTAGCTGCTTCTATAACATCTTTTTTTTAGAGAGCTTTGATTCTCTATGTCTTGAGCAACTGGATAGAGCTAAAGAAGAGGATACTATGATCTTCTAAATGTATTGACCATGTCTTCCATCAACATACTGACAAACCATAAGCGGTTTTATAACAGGTTTTCCCTGTCTTCAGGGAAGGATTTATTTGAACTTTAATCTTCCTTCTTTGTACCAACACAGTTTTCCAAAAGCCAATATACAAAATCTGAAAAATTGTCTTTCTTAAAAAATGTTTTTAAAACGGAATCACAAAACTAAAAAGCAGTTGGAGCTGGAAGGAGCCCCTGGAGTTAGCCTAATCTACGCACACCCCCCTGCTCAAAGCAGGGTCATCCACAGCACATTGCCCAGGGCTGTGTGCAGTGGGTTTTGAATATCTCCAAGGATGAATGCACCACAACCTCTCTGGGTAACCTGTGTCAGTGTCTGACCACCCTCAATGTGACAAATCTTTTCAGTGGCAACAAAGCTAATCCCCAAGCCTAAATATGGCAAAAATTCTGTTGAATTCAGCAGGTGGTTTGCCTGAATTCGCTTTCAAGAATTTATCTTTATGCCCCAAAGCTTTGCATTAAACACCCGTGTAAATGAAAAAAGATCATGAAAACTGTGTAAATACTCCAATTTTCTGCTAACCTCCAAAATAAATTAATGAATTTGCTACAACTACATTAGTAATAGGCAAAAAAAAAATGTTGCTGGACCTTTTTCTAAAGGCCACCGTGCTCCACCATATGCCAAATATGTACAGTGTGCTCTATTTTGTTTGGCATGTATCAGAAGTTTTAAGCGGCAAAGCCTGAAAATTTCCCCAGTCCATTCAAAACTATAGCTTTCAAATCCTTATGCAGCATGTTATTTTTCACCGGGAAAGTAGTATCTGTACATCAGGTACTTGTGGAAATATTTTTCCCTGTAATTTTTAATTTGTCCCAGACTTCCTGTTGGATGACAATGCTTTATAAATGCAAATTTGTCTACATCACAAGAGTTTAAAAGGGCATGAAACTGTTGAGAAAAAAAAAATTCTTCCACAGGTTGACTATCTTCTGTCTGCCTTTTTTTTTCAGTGATTCATGAATAAATTTTTTTACTTTGTGGAATCTATTTTTGTTGCTGTTTAATGAATATTAAACAAGACATCTTATCCATCTTGCTACTTAACAAAAACTCCATGTTGTATACATAGTCTTTCATTGCCATACAAAAAACCCCACTGATTTTAATGTAATACTTTAGTCATCCATTTTTTACAATAATATTTTATTTTTCTTGCAGTGAAAGCAGAAGTCATTATAATGAATAACAATTTTAATAATAATAAAAAATATAATAAATTCCCTACACTTGTATCTGTTGAGCTGGTGAAAATTGTCAGTTAATACTGTTTTTTAAAATAAAAAATATCTCTTAGCAATGTGGGTATCTCTCCTGTGGCTTTTTTCCTCCTAAACTCTTATTCTAGACAAAAATATCAAAATTAGAAGATGAAACAGAAAGTTAGAGCCCTGTGTATATGATATGGATCCAATTCACCAAAAATTTTATTTAAAAGAATAAATTCCATAGAGATGATTGAAAAATTAACTGTTACAAAAGTCCAGTTGATTTCAATGGGAATTTTGCCATGACAAAATGGGGTCTAGGGGAACATTTCAGTCCAGTAATTTAACAAAAGTAGAGGCATAAGTAAACTAATTTTCTTTTCAGAATCCTGAAAGTTTACAGATACCACCAGAAATGAGTAATTAGTTTTCAGACAGTTATACTTGTGTTGTGGTTTAGCCCCACTCGGCAACTAAGTACCACACAGCCGCTCGCTCACCCTCACCCTCCCCGGTGGGATGGGGGAGAGAATCGGAAGGGCAAGAGTAAGAAAACCCACGGGTTGAGATAAGAACAGTTTAATAATTGAAATAAAATAATAATAATAATAATAATAGTAATAATAATAATGATAATAATAATAATAATAATTGTAATGAAAAGGAGAACGAGAGAGACAAACAAAACCCAGGGAAAAGAAAACAAGTGATGCAACCGCTCACCACCCGCCGACCGACACCCAGCCAGTCCCCGAGCAGCGATCGCTGCCCCCCGGCTAACTCCCCTCGGTTTATATACTGAGCATGACGTCATATGGTATGGAATAGCCCTTTGGTCAATTTGGATCAACTATCTTGGGCTGTGCCCCCTCCCAACTTCTTGTGCACCTGGCAGAGCATGGGAAGCTGAAAAAGAAAGTCCTTGACTAGTCTAAGCATTACTTAGCAACAACTAAACCATCAGTGTGTTATCAGCATTCTTCTCATACTAAATCCAAAACACAGCACTATGCCAGCTACTAGGAAGAAAAGTAACTCTAACTCAGCTGAAACCAGGACAACTTGTCATTTTAAAAATTAATACATATATTTCATGATGGGAATTCCTATTTTAAACAGTTCAAGAAGTTATACATTATTTTTAAAATACATAATAGTAAGCACTATTAAGTGTAAGCACAGGAATTGTCACTTTAAGGTTAATGAAAATAAAAGAATATCTGACATCCATTTTGTCACGATACTGTGGATATTGTTGGCCAGACTAGAATCCCAAGGCTTACCTGGAATTCTGTATGGGTTACTTCATAGATATGAAAGCCATTCCTTATAGGTTACGGGATTTAATGCTAGATAATACAGCTAGCAGCAGTCAAGGTTTTGACTCCACTCAAATTGCACTGCTGAGCTCGGTGAGGATGTTGCCATCACCCATACTGGGAGAAGCATCTGAGAGGGCTGTCAAAGGCACTTAGAGCACCTCTGTCAGCACTTACAACAGGGATGTTTTAAAGACTCCCAAAGGTATTTATTTTGCCTAATAATGATCAACTATGCTTAGGAAAACATAGTTTTCATAACTTCTTGTGCATTTTCTTTTTAAATACATGCCCATGGTGCCATACTCTTTGGCAGGCATATGTACTGACACTGCTGAAATCCAAATGCCCTTTAAAATTAAATAAATATCAATATCAATATAGTCCTGGCAAGGACTATTGTGTAGAAAGAGTACAGTGCAGAATTCCATAGCGTTCAATGGTTTAAAGGGAAAGGTGAAAATCTGAGAAGGTTTCTTTGTAGAATATTTGCTCTTAAAAGAGCAAATGTAAGTGAACTACTGAAGTGAACAGTTGCCTTCGGCCATTCTTTCCTGCCCTTGTAAGGCATCCAAGACAGATGATAGGCCTGGAGTAGCGGTAGCAGGAGTATCTTCCTAAAGCAGGATTACAAAGATTTGTCTTTGTTGGCTGAAAAACCAAGAATTTGTCACACAAAACAGCACATACAAAACCCAAAGCTTCTGACATTATTTTTCATTTTATGCCAGAATGAATGTTCTTCAAAAGGAAAAAAAGAGAAGGAGCTACAGGCCCACGTGGTAATGGATCCTCCTATACTTCACATACCACCACCAGGCACTAGGATAACGGGCTTTGTCTAGAAGGGCTTTCTTCTATTCCTTCTCTTGTGCTGAATTTGAAAAATCTCTGGGATGTAAGATTTATAGAAATGGATTTGTACTTGCAAAGCATGGATGAGCATGGAATGAGCATTTTCCAATTTAACAACCCCACAGTAATTTTTCTAAAGTCCCAACTAGCTCAAATTAATATGCCTATCACATAAAGGGTAATACCAGATGCTTACAGATAGGAGGCTTAGGAAGCTGGGTCTGCTCCCACCCAGTGAATTTAAAATCTGATAAGATTCTTTCCCAAATATTAGATTTGCAAACAGGCACAGAAACAAAACATTTTTCACAAGCAGTCTTACAGTTTCAGTTTCATTATCTAGTTTTAAGCTTTCCAGACGAGAAAGTTTTCATCAGGCTGATTAAACTGCTTCCCAGCAATCCTATTCATCCCTTTTAGAAAGCGTACATCCCACGATTATGAGCTCCTGGGACTGAGCTCTGACCATATGTGCAGGAAAGGCACAAGTTCCCCAGGCTGGATGCAGCCACAGTGGTGACAGCGGATCTGTGTGTGACACTGAGCATATGCCCTGCCTACAAGGTATATGCTATGACTGTTCTCCCTTCCCTGCTCTGGTAAATCCATCATTACATTCAAGCCCTTGTAGTTCCAGAGGAGTGGTCCACACGGCCCCCAGTATTCATGCCAAGCACAGTGGTTTGCTGCTGAAAAGCAAGTGGATGTTCAGTCATTTGTGAGGACACTCCATTCCCTGAGCTTTAAGCTTTACTTTTTCAATGGCAACAGAGCTTATCCTCAAACTTATTGTGGCAAAATTTCTCTTGAATTCAATAGCAGTTTTGCCTTAATTATTTTTGTAGAAATTGGCCTGATGCCCCCAAAGCTTTGCATTAAACCTTACAGAGTTTCTTAAACCAAGTTTAGGGCCATCAGCTGCACCATGGCATCCATCAGCAGAGATCCATGGAGCTCCCTTTAGGTTCACAGCATGCCACAGGGGCATAGCCATCATTGCAAGTGGAGCTAGCATTGAATCTGCAGCTCTTAAAGTAGCAACAGGGGTATGTCTACATCTCT
The DNA here is from genome assembly GCA_013401315.1 of Balaeniceps rex. Classification (NCBI taxonomy): domain Eukaryota; kingdom Metazoa; phylum Chordata; class Aves; order Pelecaniformes; family Balaenicipitidae; genus Balaeniceps; species Balaeniceps rex. The sequence continues at coordinate 13,083 of VYZW01023720.1, forward strand.
GCTAGTAAATAAAATGGGTCAGACTCCATTCTTTGACCCTGAGGACAAGAGACATGGTACGGCTTGCATCCTTATGGCTAAAATCTTCCCCAAAGCAGGGTAGCACTGTCCATACAGCCCACTGGAACAGCCCCAGGCTATCCACCAGCTGAGGCCAAGTACTCTCTGGGAAAATGATGCCTGCCATGGACCAAAATTATATCAAGTAGTGCACTAGCATTAAATGCTGTAGATACCCACAGGACCAGAGAGTGAGCGTAAGCCCTGTCCCTGTTTAGTTCACTAGCACCAACAAAGCCCAGGAAGGCCCAAATGGTGGAAAAAACTGCCTGTGAAATAAAGGAGGAACTGCTAATATCAGTTTACTTGTACACACCCATGCAGATTTGTTAGTAAGCTCCAGATTCATTCAGTTGAAGCTAAAAGCTAATTATGCGTGTGTTTATATAAAAGTTATATGTGACATTGAAGAAATTAAATATTCATAATGACAGCATGAAAGAATTTCATTTATGCCTAAATGAAATGTTTAAAAATAAATGAACAATGTATTCTAAAAACTAAATACCTGTTTTATCCAACCATGTCCCATAGCTTAGTTAAACAATTGGGAATGCTTCATTTTAATTTTGTGCATTGATTTCAGATGGCATTTATAAAATATTCCCTTTTACTGTAAATTATTAATAGAATTT
>VYZW01023723.1:0-35439 GCA_013401315.1 Balaeniceps rex
CCAACTTAGTTGCCAACTGGGGTTAAACCATGACAAGGAGGGACACATAAGAAGGAAGTAAGTATTGACTAAAGAGCAGGATTACAAGGGGGAGGGAAATTGTTTGCTACTTTTTTTTTTTTTAACAAATGCATTATTCTCCATCCAGGGAAAAAAAACCCCATGGTTGCTTACCAGTAACTGCAGAGATTTAAGATGGTTGCTGATGCAGATTTCCTAAAAGGGCTGTGTCCTTGAGCATATTCTGGAAAGCCCTCCTCTTTAGGGAGTAGTATCAGTGTCAGTGAGTGCTACACCACAGGAGAGGTAAAGACTCCAGACATCTCATTTACTTGTTTTCTGGGGTTGGAGGGAAAGACTCACATCTGCCTGCCCAGGGCCTGGCATGCCACAGGGCTTCCTAACCAGGTCCTCTGGAAAGCTATGTATGTCAAACATTGGCTGAACTTCGCTCATCCTGATCATGGTCATGTTAAAGGAGGAATCAGAAGAGGGGAGAGAAGAGAAAGCCCCACCCCCCAGTTTTCCCATTTGGATGTTCTTGTATATGATTAAGGTTCTCCAGAAAAGCCTCCTTTTTTAACCACTGGGCCTATAAAGACAGGTGTACAGGAGTCATTGGCCTGCTTGCCAGGAGAGGCTATAAAAGCAACAAGATGGACCTGTGGCACAGAAGCTTGGTAAGGGAAAGGAGGAATAATTCATGGTAGGCACTGGGGTGCAGAGGAAGAGGATGGGGAGGGACATACGTGTGTCCTAGTGGTGAAGGACCATGAGGACTAAAGGAGCAGGAAGGGTCGTTTCTTTTAGGGATAGAGAAAAGAAAGGAAGGATGGAAGTGGGAGGAGGACAGGAGCAGATGGCAGGAGAACAGAGGCATGAGACTACCTATGGTCAGAGCAGAAATCCTATGAGTAACATTTGAAGTCCAAGTTTGCTTGGTTATGCTTGCTTGGACCTGAATCACATGCAGTTTCTCCATATCTGGTACCACATGCTGTTCCTGAGGGCATCCTGAGCTGGATTCATCATCTCTGTGATGCTGCCGGGGCTAACGGAAATCCGCAGACATGAATGCCAGTGTAATGGTGCGTGGGCTCAGATGTGGTAACGCCAGGCAAGCAGAACCAATCCCTCAAGGTAGGAGAGGTTGATTTTGCTTTTGTCATCACTAGTAAATTCAGCAAGCAGAAAATGCTATGCAGGCTGCTTGCCAGTGACCAGCAATTTCCAGAAGAACCATACCTTGGAAGATCTCTAAGGGGCAAGGGAAATCCATGCCAGGCAGCTCATGTGAAAGCGCTCATTTTTCTGGCAGTGAAATCCCAAATTTTTCTAGTGGGTGAACTGTCTGACTGATGAGGGCTTAAAGGCTTACTTGTTGCTGCCCAAAGCAGAGGTTTGAGTATTCGAGGTGCACAGAGGTAACAGCTCCAGGTATGATTTGAAAAGGTAACTGTGTGCTTTTACTGTGACCAACACATGGCATTCAAACGTGGCCAGTGCTTGGGGACTGGAAAGGAATTACGCAAAAACGAGCAGGATCCTTCTTTTTCCTTTTTTATTTCTTTATAAAGAAAGGAAAGGATGGGCATGCCAAGCCAAAATGGCAGAGTACAGACAAAGGTGAGCACTGAGGCTTCTCCTCGGGGGCCATTGACAGTAAACCCTTGCCCTGGGGAGAGCAGAGCTCCCCATCCCTCCTGCCAGGAGGGACACAGCACGCAGCCAGCCCTTCAGCACAATCACAGCTCTTTGAAGTTAGTTTGCACAGTTTCACAATACCATCAGCCCACGTCACAGCGGGGCAGCAGCAGCTGAGGCCAGCAGCAGTAGCAGCAGCAACACTGGACACAGTGCACAGAAAAAAGGGAGCAAAGAGCTTATTTGCAAACAGTTGTATGTAACAATATAGAAAGTCCAAAGATCATCATTCTGCTATAAAAATATTACACTTCATAAAACCATGTACTATAAAATAAATCTATTCAGAAACGCTGGTAAACATAATAAATATCTGTACACCGGCTGCCTTTTTCATACAGGAAACGTAAAAAGCATGAGCCTCAGAAATCATGGTTTGTAAACATGAATATGGAGCCTGTAAACAAAGTGCTAGATAATGGTTCATATTTTGTCAAATCATTGAATACTATGCAAGTAAACCCCTTGCACACATCATCACCTAATGGCCAGACTCCACCACTACGACAGGAAAGAGGACCCTGCTCTGAGCTGTTTCAGTGAAGGTGCATACGGATTAAGGAACTAATACAACAAGAGTGAGGGAGGCAGGATTTGGCTCCGAGTAGCAAATCAGAAACAATCTTTTAGCAACTGTTTTTTCATTTTCTGCACTTCAAAATGCTTATTTCCAGCCTCTTCTTTCAAAATTCTCCTTTATGAAAGAGGGCGTGCATTTTCCTCATTTGCCTTTCAGGCTACGGTGTCTCTGAAAACTATGCCCATCATCACATCCATTTAGGAGACATGATGGAGCATAAATTGAATCGGTAACTGCGTATACCTAAGCAAGAACTAGTGGTTGTACAGTTCAACACTGAATGTCATAGTTTACACAACACAGACTGATGCAAAGGGCCAAATTCTTAATTTTAGACTCTAAACTTTGAGCTTCAAAACATTTCCATGTGCAAGCCTGTACTAACATGCATGATCAGATGCTTGGCGTGCTGGCTGACATGCATGTGTTGTCACTCACTTGCACGTGGAAATGCAAGGTCTAGGCTCACAAAACATGTGAATAGATTTTGGCTAAAATTTGGCTCTAAGAGCTACCGTGACTTTATTTGCTCTGCAACACTCTTGTTCTGCACAGGCTTCTACCCACCCTTCACCTAAATACTGAGAGTTTTAGTTCTGTACACAGTGAGAACCTTACTTTTAAATTTGCTTTATCTTCTGAGTTTAAACACTCAAATTTTTGCTAACTTTCAGAATATGAGAGGATGCACTATTGTTGCTTGTGCCTGTTGTGGGCAGACATGGAGGGGAGAGTGTGGGACTGTGTTCACACAGGAACTGAGCTACCAGAAGCAGCTTAGCTGCAATGTTTTGGGGCAATACAGAATTTTAGGAGCGGGGTCAGCTAGGAAGTATGACTACACACTTCTATAGGATTATGACATATGCTTCAAAAGAGGAAAATAAAACAGGCTTGCACATTTTCCTTTTTTAATGAACTATATTAAAGCATCTTATTAACATTATTTTAGGCCTTTTTATTTTAATGGAAGGAATATCTGAGGTGGTTGGCCCAGTTGTGCTGCTTGCCTGTCTTTTAGGATTCACACATACGACCCTGGAGCTCACTTGGCTCTTGTTTAAAGGAGCCATCTGCAGACATTCAACAAGAGAACTTTGCTTCTAAATATTTGCTTTGGCATTTTTGCTACACATATCTTAAGATACAGCTTCAAAACATGTGAATGAAAATAATTTTCTGGTGAAAGCTAAGGTATCTCCTTTCTGCTATAGTAATCTGCTTTACCTTCCGTGTTTGTTTTCCTTACTCCTACGAGGTAGGGATCTGGAAAGCTGTAGCACTTTACAAAATCAGGAATTTCTTCTGTAAAAATGGGTGATTTAAAAACAAACCCCAGGATTTTTTCCATCCTCTTTATAAAGTCAATGGTGGCAAAAATACACACAGTCAATTTTATTTCCCCATGGCATGTCGTCTGCAGCCCTACACCTCCTGTTTACTGGGAGTTTATACGAACTTGTGGTGAATTTTCAGAAGCCTGGACTTCTCCTCCTCCTCCGTGTGCACAGCTTGGCACTGGTAACCTGCTGCTGTACAAACATCCCATCATTTATCACCCTGGCTCTGAGCCACACCTGAGCTCAGCTCAGCATAACTCAGAAACAGAGGGAAACAGGTGACGCCAAAGTTGTAGCCACACCAATATGTTGACAGCACTGCTGGCAGTAAAGATGCTGTTGCCTTCCTGCTGTCCCCAGCCACTTGTTCTGACACACAAACATTTGCTTTGCCCTTGGGTGACCTGGATAAGGGAGGTGTGAAAGGACAGATGAGCAGCTGAGGTTTAGAGAAAGTCACTCCCTGCCTTTTTTAGCATCAGCACTCACATATGCTGGCATATGCTCTGTGGACCGGTGGCATAAGAAACCCTTGTGGCACTCATGGCTTAGGGGATGATCCAAGTCCTGGCATAATTCGTATCATAGACACACAGCAATTGCCATACTTGACCAAGGTCCGAATGTCTTTGGATGTACCAGAGCTGGGTGCAAGTTGTTAGAGAGAGCACTGCACTACGCAGGCAAAACCAGCCTGTCCCTTAAGGATTTGCATACTGATTTCTAATAGAGTCTGATCTACCCTGTAAGCCATCAGATTTATTGTCCCTTTCAAACTCAGTCCAAAACCTATTCAGCCATAAGTCTGGCTGAGAACAGTCCCAGTATTACATCCAGGGTTAGGTGAAGCACAGGGACACACAATCTGTACTTTGTAAGAGCATGACATGCAATGTTGTGTCACAACGCTATGTCGCACAAGGTGTCCTTCTCCCAGCTCTCTCTGCTTGGGTTATCCCCAGTATCCAGGGGCAGTCTCAGGGAGCTGCTCAAGATGATCTGAAATCTGTGGTCAGGTGGCCATTTTTTTCAGATGTAGAGATTGATTACAAAGTGTCTGTGAGTGTCATTTGTAGTTTGCTGAAAAAGTCAGGCTTTATAAATGCTATCTGCTGTTAAAACTTGCTTGATAAAAATTAACAGACTTTAAATAAGTAAAAACTAATGGGTGACAGGGGTCAGAGGTCAGCTCTTCCTCTGAGCAGCATCTCCCTCACCTTTGCCATATACGCAAGCTGTGGTGCTGTGTAGGAACTGGGGCAACTCTTTCCATTGCATCAGAACAATTTGGCTTCTTCAAAGTCCTGGAGCTGCAGAGGTGGGGTCCAGCTCTGCGAAGTGTGGGGAGATACCTCCTCCTCGCTGGGCAGAATCGTCTCTACTGAGCTGAATAACAGCTTTTGAAGTGGCTCTCCAGATGAGCTGACTATATCTGTGACAGATACATGTTAGTATGCCTTGGACGGTCATAGCTTTGCACAGCTGGATGGTTCAGAAATGTAACTACACTATTTGTAATAGCCTAAGGCACTAGGTCACTTTGTGGACTAATAACCTTCAAGATGGTATGATCTAATTCAAAGTGATTTTTAGACTTTCAGGAGTTAAATGTAACATTTAGTAAAGAGAGAGAGAGAGAGAGAGAGAGGCTAAGCCTTTTGCAGTTAAGTTTTCTCCTAGAAAGAATAAATGCTTATTGCTGAGTTATACTGTAGCGAGGAGTCTGGAAAGGAGATGCTGGTATAAAAGCAGCTGTAGCAGTAACTAGGCCATGGCCATGTGTCTTCGCCTGGATCCAGCTGGGCTGGGGGAAGCAGCGGGTGCTATCAGTCTGAAATAAGGAGCGCCAATGGCATGTTCCTCCCTCTCTGCCAGGAGCAACCGCCCCTTGGATGTGCTGATGGGGGCTCTTGTATTTCAGTCCAAGTGAGCTGGATCAGCAAGACTGACAGTGGAAACGGTTTAATTGGGTTCATCTTGACTGAAACAGGTCAGAAAACCCTCAGGAGAGCACCTTCCATGGCAAACCTGGGGAGGGGGGGCTGATTTGCCTTGGGGGTGCATGGGGATGCACAGCTGGGACAGAGGGGAGGCTGGACGGGACAGCTTCTTCCATGGATGGGCACAGCCGCCTATGCGCACCCAGAGTAACTGCTACTGTTTTCAATGACAGATTTTCAAGAACGCTGCAGACAAAACTCTTTTGTGTATCACCTCAAGCACTGACTACACTTCCATTCTCATTTGGACAAGTTGGGACAGCACGCGTTTTGTGTATGTATTTACATATACACACATGTGCATACATCTGGATGCACTGGCAACAAAATCTTAATAAGCAAACCCCATTCTATGTAATTTGTAGGCTTATAAAGTAATTAATGAGCATCAACATGTACCATTCTGTATGTGCCCCAAATCTTGTATGGTTAATAGAGTGATAGCTGGTGGGTTAGAAAGAGCTAAATCAGGAAGAGATTCAAACCATTAAACTTCGGGAAGAGCAGCATCCTTTAAACTTGGTCTACAATAATATTCAGATGAAAAAAATGCTCAAAGAATTAAGACTGAGTATATCAAGAGGGGATTAGACTGTTTCCAGTGGCTGTGAAGAGAAAGCAAACTGAAGCAGTGAAAGATGATCAGGAAATTTCAGGGGGAGAAAAAACTGTACATAGTATTTACAATACTCTTTCTGCCCATATGCAATACAATTACACTGACCACTAAAAATACATTTTGTTGAAACAATGCAAATCAGCTGGGACCCCCGAAAATCCAGCCCTCCCTCCAGGTTGCCCTTAGCATCCTTGTGCCCATCTCGCCTTCTTTCAGGATAGAAGTCGCTTCCAGGGAAAAAAGGGCTGGCCAGAGCGTTTCTGCATCAGCCAGGATATCCCCTGCCTGTGGACTTGCCTCACAGTGTGCTGCTAGCAGAAATATATGAGACTTAACTTCTAACAAGAGGAACAGTGTAAATGCAGCAAAAAGCTGATGCTGAGCACAGCTTAGCCAGAGGAGAGAATGAGGGCTGCTGCGTATATAGCCACAGACACACACCTGCGCGAGTTTGCACACATCAGTCCAAGCCAATTCAGCCACTGTGTGAAGTTTCGCAGCACTGTTTATTCTAGAAAAGAGAAGGGCTTCAAGGAGAGCTGCTTTGCAGCAGTCCTCTGTGCACAGCACATAAACCTGAACATTAAATATCGGTTTAAATTATTAAGAATAAATTTAAATTTAAAAATAGACTAATGCAAACAAACAAATGTCAGTCAACACTGGAACAGAGCTAGTTTTAGGAAGCATATTGCTATAGCAAATGCAACTCCTTGTTCCCTTGGACACTCTGAGGCAATGAGCTGGTAATTCCAGTTCAGCACCAAGATGCACATAGTACCCAGCAAGGAAAAATTACCATCTCTAGCATATGAAGCTCCATGTTCACATTTTTTTTTCCCCATCACAACAGAAAAAAAGCCAACACAGCACATTAGCTTTTCCCACAAAGCATCTGAGGTGACAAAATTTACTTGGAAAACAAAAATTAATAAAAGCAGTACAAAGAAGAATCCTGGTCAGCTTGTGACCACCATAAGCCAAGATGGGTAAGAAAAAGAATAAAAAAATAGTTCACATCCGGCACCACAAACCTTGCTCATTTTCTTTTAAATCAGGGAATGAGAAAAAAGGTCCATTTTGCTGAGACCATTTCAACAAAGTTTTCTTTCCCTGAACCTGGAAAGTCCAGGTATTAGGATACAGAACTTTTGTTTTATATGTATATAAATACACATGTACATATTTATATAAATATAAAAGCAGAGCATCCTCCCATTTCTCCTCATAATTTATTATTATTAAAGCTTGTAACAGAGTTAGCTGGACTCTTCAGAAGTGGTACTCTCTGCACACACATGGCACAGGGACTTTAGCTCTGCTAGAGCAGAACAGCCAGGCAGGGACATGAAACGTTGGGTGATGGAGGCGGATTCCGGTGAGCAGCCAGGGAAGGGCTGGGAGCAATGACTGGAAATGGCCTCGCTTGCTCCATGGTGGCACTCTGGCCTGCCAGAGCTTGCCTGCATGAGCAGACTTGGTGATGGCGTGGGAGGATGGCTGCACCGACCCACCCAGCCCCTCGGCAGCCCAGCCGCCCACCCACCCTCTTCTGTACCAGCCGCCGAAGAGGGACCATCCCTCGCTTTTAAAGGGAGTCCCAGTTTGCCCCCCAAGCATGTGCATGCTAGTTCCCTTTGGCAGCACTCCCCACCACGCTGCCATGGGTCTTTTTGCCTACTGTCCTCAAAGTCACCTGCGCCACTCCCTGCCTCTGCTTGGTTCCCCCTCACCTAGTCCTCCCAGACCTCCTGCTTGCTGGCGGAGACCAGACATCTGTTTCTCCCCTGATCCACAGGCTCCTACTCACATGGTTTTACGTGAATGCTTTCCCACAGTCTCATAAGACCCAATAATTTCCTCAGAGGACCAAGTTTCTCAGAGGTTTTCTGCTCTCGGAGACTAAGTCGGGGCCGGTGGCATGTGCTCCTCGAGAGGTGCTGGCTTTGTTCCAGAGAGGGCAGGGGCAAAGTGCAAAAGATTTCTTGAAATCAGAAAGTATTTCCACCACCGACAGCTCTCTCTCCTTCATGTTGTATAGCACTTATTTCAAGTAATGTATTATTCATGTGTCTCTGTAGCCTTCACTCTGCCTGGGGTGAGTGGAGATCAGTAGATATATACTGGTGACCAGCCGAGCCACTTCATCATGATGCATCCTGGAACAGCTGAAAACATTCAAACCCAACTGCGTTCTTCATAGCAAAAAGTGCTTTTCTTGAGAAACAAAATGAAAACAGTGTTCCTATGGAACATCTTAAGGACTCAAAAATAGTATTTCCTAGGATGGGAAGGATGGAGCACACCTACTTTATTTGGCTTTATCTCAGTAAGGAAACAGAGCTACTGGCAAAATTGGCACATCTTTGTGAAGTTGTTAAACTCAGGACCCTAGCTGGAATGTAAAAGAAATGACGGAGCAAAGGAGAACTTTGCCTTACGCTGGGCTTCTGCTAGTTCTGGCGATTTCATGTGCAGGTTGTCCAAAAAAGTTCTGCTAGACAAGTAAAGATGAATCTCTCAAATAATAAACTGTGGGTTTTCAAAGAGGCCTTTTGCGGGTACTGCTACAACCTGGTAGAGGTAAGTCTTTTCATGCCCCTCCGCTGAGCCAGATTGGAGGACAATACAGGCTCCAGCCTTGGTGCCTGAGGTGCTCGGTTTAAAGCAAAGTAAGTGGCTGCCATTGCACCCTGTAAAATAGAGAAAGAGAAAATGCTGGGCTGAAATTCAGTTCTTTGATGCTTTTCACCTCCCTCTCCCTATTCAGTCTCCTGAAAAAATGGACGTGCATGGACAATTTCCATGAAATGGTAACACCATTTAGGCTGGCAGGCAGCTGGGGTGTCTCTGATTCAAAGTGGTGGCAGTACATGCACAGAGTCCTGCCAGGTCATTACAATGCAGCTTGAAGTTAAAAATATCGAGCAGGTGACAGCTCAAAAATCTTTACTGTTAATATGGTGCCATATTAAATTTGGCCTCTGTGGCAAATGATCTTCCCAATTCCTCTATCAGTTTCCAGAATATTTGCACAAATGACAGCTCATTCTGCAAGGAAGGAAGAGGCAGGGGGATAGGATGTACCTTCACCAGGTGAACATCCTGTCTGCTGAGTTGGTTTTGAGACAGATACTCCCTGTTCACTATCCATGGATGTCTTAGGACTTGGACTGCTGTGAGGCGCTGATGAGGGTCTACATGAAGCATCTTTGACACAATGTCCTGGGTTTAAGAGGAAGAAAACAGTAAAAGGGAAAAAGTAATTAATAGCAGTGCAGGTTTTACTAAGATCTTCCCAGTGGCGGTGTCATCGCCACCATGTCCGATGGAGAGAGGGATGCACTTTAGATATGTTTTATATTTTTTAAGTGTAAAGTCTGATCTTCAAAATTTCCAAGTGAAATGTTCAACTCTCAGTTGATAATCCAGTCAAAAGATAATGTGGAGGGTATTCAGCTTATTGAGTGAGTGTTGATTACTGGTGACCTCACAGGGGTGATAAACTCCATCTAGAGAGGATGCCATCTGGAGGCATCTCCTCACTGACTCCAAAGCATGCTTACAAGAGAAGCTTAGAATAGAAATCTAACATTCAGGTGGCTAAAATTCAATGACATCAGTTCTACCATGTCTGAACGTTTTAATTTCAAAACTGGCCATCTGATAAAAAATTCATTGTGAGGCTCATATGTGTTGGTAGCAAGATGAACACGTTACTAGGATTGATTGCAGTTTTGTGGTGGGATATATCAATGTTCTTCCATTGGATACTACCAGTTGCTAAAACTGAATTCTCTTTCAGGAATCTCTAAATCCCATCAAAGTTTCTGATTAATGCCAGGCAACTGGAAGCTTGCCAGTTTTCCTGCCCATCTACCTCCCTCATAGACCAGTGCACAGCTTCATGCCCAAAAGTCTCAGCACCACATGAATTTCATTTCCCAGGATTTCCATGCTTTGTGATAGATGGGCAGCCTAAACTGTGAACTGTACAGAAGTTAAAAATGCTAGTTTGTAAACTGCCTGCTCCTGGTTAACTTTGAGGAGCAAAAAGGTGATTCACATGTAGACCATGAATTTGTGGCATTGACTACCCTACACTTCTGTTAAAAGCTCAGTTGCACCAAAAAAGAGTTCTGTGCAATTTAAATCTCAAGAGCATGTGCAACTGATGGTGCTATATTATGCTTTAGTTTAATGAAATAAACTACTGAAATTCCTGACACACTATTTCATGCGGAGTGATAGAAACATCAAGAAGCAAGCTTTTATTTCATGAAGCACTGAGAAATAACCCTTCTGACTGTCTCTCTCTCAAGTTTGTTACAATTGCAGACTGCGAGCCTGTTTCAGAGAACAAGAAAAAATCTGAGAAAGCGTTCACTGACCTTTGCAGTATCAGATACTGAATCCCAGTTTCCTCCTGTAAGTGCATATTTGCCACTGCCAATCCTGGCCAGAATCTCCTCTGGGGTGTCATCTGGTCCATTTGCAAAAGGAGTGAACCTATTTAAAAAAAGAGAAAAAAACCCAGTGTAATTTGCAAGTACATGATTTCTAGGCTCTAGTGCTAACTGCCACCGATTACAACAGGAATTTGGTTCCAGAATGGACCACAGACATCACTGCTTCATTTTCACTCAAACTATACAGTCTGGTGGTTCCTCATATTAAGTAGTTTTGCAGAGGAAAAGACTGATTCCTTAATTGTCTTTTAAAATTTTTGTTCTGTACTGATTTTCTAGGAATGAAATATTCTTTTTAAAAATAGGCAGGTTTTTACCTCTTTAATTGTTTTAACTCTGCTTTATTGCCAATAGAAATACCTTGATAATGGCAAGAAAGGATAAAAATAACAAAGGAGACAAATTAGGATCTGAAACAGAAAAAAGGAAAAGAAAAAAGAACCCTTTATAATGTATTTTGCAGTGCTTTGTTAACCATAATGTGCAAGTATGTTGGGCAAAAAAAAATTATCTGCAATAGGTTATTTAAAATCTTCCTGATCTAGCCAGTAAGAAATTAGGAGTAATATGCACCCAGGTCTGGTGTCACATGCAGAGGGCACACTTTTTGTCTTCATCAAGTGACAAGTGATAAGATTTTTGCAGCTGACTAAAATCTACCAGGCCAAATTTTACTCTGTGAGCTTGAACAGCTGTGTAGCTTTAGAAGAAGGGCGTATCTGGGATTTTTATACTTTTCCTTCCATCTGTCTTTTCTCATCTGAAAACTTGCCAGTTTGATTTTTAGATTGTTAAACAGTTGGTTTGGCCACAGCTTCCTATCCCACCTGGTTTGTAATAGCATATCCAATTCCTCATGCTGTATTTTCTAATATTCAGAAACATGTCAGATTTCACAGAAGTTCAGCCCAAAGAGATACATAATATTATTGCAATCTGTATCTATCAAGAGGGATGTGCTAAGAGTTAAGGACTGTCTAAAACTCCAAAGTCTGTCTCTACCTGCATTAATAGGATCCCAGGCTTGCACTCTAGTCCTGGCTATCTGAGCCCGCTCTGCTCATAGTGATGATGGGAGGAGAATAAAATCCTGGCTGCAAGTAATAGTCAGTTCCTACTAACCCTCCTCTGCTGAGGAAGAACAAGACCATCCCCGAATGCAGTGGTGGCACCTAAAATGTCAGCACTTCTCAACTGTTTGCATTACTCTTATTTTCTCTTCTAAGTGCAGAAAAAAGTGAGATTCAAGTTAATGGCACCTGTTGGCAAATTTAGTATCTACTAACTTGTGCAATTTGTATTTCCGATTCAAATATATTTGGATTTTTTTTCACATTTAAAAAAGCAGCATTTTGAATACAATCAGCTAAACAAATGTGACTGTGGGTAATGTATTGCTTTTAGTTTACTGATTCTGGTTGTGTATCACTGCAAATCTATGGCATTAGCCAAATAGAAACAGGTTTTCGGAGATCCCAGCAGACTGGGAGACTGCCCCAGAAAGTCACAACATATTTCAGCTAATGGTGAACACATTTGTACTCAGGAACAAAATAGATGGGATAGAAACTCCTGGCACCTTTTCTGTAATCCACGAGGCAAGAGACATGAATAACAGAAAGGTAGGGTCCAACTCGTTGTTTTCTGGATAAATCTAGGAATGAATCCAAGCTTCTTGCCACAGCTGAATGATCACGAAGCAGATTAAAGAGCTGTGAGAGGCCACTGAAAAGTTACAAGCTGCACTTAGGTACGATAAATGTGCACATACCATACCCTGCAGCCAGCAAGAGAAAGGAAATTCAGGAGCCTGATAACTCCAGATTGGGTTTGTGCACTGTGTTTCCCATTCACCCCAGTGCATATTATTCCTACCCTTTGCTGCTTATTTCATTCTGTATCTTTCTCTGGGTCTTCTTGTGTCAATATTTAACTTTAGCAAACACATTGGCAGGATTTTTTTTGTCAGGTACCCCTCAAAAGTTCCTGCTGCCTGTTGCTGTTCTTGCTGGTCTGTTCATTTACTTTCTGTCCTTTCTGCAGCATATTTTTCAAATAGCACCTGAAAACTGTGTTTGGGTTTTTTTTTTTCAGTCTTTAAAGGTGCTCAGATACCTTGATAACAACAACAGTAGAAGAAGAATGAAGGTGAAGAGAACACATGTATTAACAGAAATGAATGAACATCCTCTTATGGATAAGGTGACCATGATATGGCTCTTCATACTCCTACACTCCTCTCCTAGTGTAAAACTTCCACACTGCTTAAGTGGTGAGTGAGCCTTTTAGGAGTCTAGGTCTCAGTGAACACTTACGGGCACAGGCTGTTAAAAACCTAAACAACTTGTAAAGTGTCAAAGATATTTATGCATTCTGGAAACACTTACTCTAATTCTAGGTCTCCGCTTCTATTTTCTTGCCTCATACCAATGAGCACATTTCTCAAAGGAGGCCAGACAGTTTGCTGTCTCTATGACTCCTTTCTGGCTTAATCAGTACTGAAGTGCTGAGCCCACTGGAGACTGCTGCTCTAGGAAAATTTTTTCACTCACCCTGCCAACATGGTATACAGTAGGATCCCCAAGCTCCAGATGTCACAGGCTGCATCGTAACCTTGCCGTTTAAGGACCTATGTGAAGGAAAGAGAGAGATGAAAATAGGTTAATCTGCATTCCTGAATTTTTAGCTTCTGCTATTCAAAAAGCACTGATTAGTGGTTGTATCTGCTGATATTTCCAGGGCTTAACCGCATATCTGGCTTGAACAGGTGGCTGCCTCAGTAATGGTGTGGAGCAAGGTGAAGCCCAGGCTGGAGTGAGCTGGTTAGTGCTCAAGCCCAGCACAGCTGTCACCTCCACAGTGACAGAGATGAGTGCAGTTTGTTGGAGGCTCTGGGAGCTTCTCTGACCATCTAACACATGGCAAAGCAGAATAACATTTCAGTGTTTTAAAATGTTTCTTAAAAAGAGCTTGTTAATACTTTGAAACATATCCTCCTAACATAAAGGTTACCAAGAACACCGTGGATGCAACAAGTGTACGGCTGAGTGACAGTGATAAGCATGTCTGAGCTCAGTTTGGATTTCGTGGAACAAATGGATGCACACTAACATGTATCTAATGTCAGACAAGTAAAGAAGCATGACAACTGCAAAGAAAATTAAAAAGCTTTTTCTTATCTTACTTCTGTATTAAGAAAAGTGGCCACATTTAGGCTGGACTTAACAGATAATAGGCTAAAACTTGATCCCTTTTCCCTATGGGGAAAACAAGACCCGTGGTACTCAGCAGACATCTGACCAGTAGGTTCAACTTTGGTACAGGATGGCGAGTTATAACAGTAAGGGTAAAATCTGGATTTCATTTATGATAATGCCTACTAGAAGAAATGCCTATTTGAGTAAGTGCAGGTCCAAGTGAAAGTGAAGTCACCAACTGAGGCAGCATTGCTGAGATTAGGGGAAGGACTTTGGTTTTGTTTGGCTTAGAAAAGCTCAAGGACCACCTCCAGATCTCCCACTTGCTTGTAAAAGCAAACTACCCTTCTGTTTATTCAGTTCTGACACACAAGGAGAGTTTTGTCCCCTTCTGATGGATCAGTAGGTACACTAATTTTTTGCAAAGCACATGAAAAAGGAATTTACAAATTCAGCAGGTCTTTCTCTGACCTGCAGCAGGAGTGATTTCAGCTCTCTGAAGTTTATCACAGAAAAGACCAAGCACTGCTAGGAAAAAACAGTTTCAGAAAATGTTGCCTTGACAGATTTTACAAATGATGAGTGATAAAGCAACCATCTGCCAGGTATGCTGCTGAGCGAACATTTGCTACCTGGAAAAAAAAAAAGGGGGAAAAAGCCACATTTCCTCCTGTTGACAAAGCTGGTAAAATCCTGCTTCTGCCTCTCTCTCTTGCGCATCATATATACGCTCTCTGGCTGTTTTAATTGTTTCTATTTCTTTAGTTCCTGCATTCATTCCCTCTCTGTTAATGTTAGTTTTTAAGGGAAGTTATGTTAGTTTTTGGGAAAAACTTCTTTGCTATTTGACAAACTCAGTTGCTTCTTGCTTCACCTGTGAGACTGAATACCCAACATTTATTTTTGGTGTGGCCATTCTCGTTGCTTCTTGAACAGTTACATCTTCATTGCCATCGCTGTCTTCCTCCAATAACCAAGGACAATCTAGTCCAAGGCAAATGACATAAAAATGGGGCAGTGATGATGCTTAGTGGAGCAGGGTATTAAGCAAATGGTTACACAACCCCAAAATGATGTGCAGGTGTCGCTGTGTGCTGTCATTCAGTTTGCAAGAATGCTGCTGGATAACAGGAGCATTCGCTCTGTGCCAGTGTCTAGGGAAAGCTTTGCTGGGAATTACTTTTTATCGACAGCAACCTTACCCCATGGATAACAACAGGATCCAGTGAGAGTTATCAGTTAGTGTCGCTGCTACTTAAAAATGTCTCCAGCGGGTCTGTGCAACTGTGGTTGACGAGAGAATGCTGAGCTGGCAGTAGCAACTGTTGGAAAGTTTGGCCAAAAAGATTAGTGTTTGATCTAGGGGGCAGATACTATCAAACAGGAACAGGCATCTGTCTTAGAAACAAATCAGTCAGGGAAAGAGCTTTGCAAAAGATGCACTGGTGTCCTACCCTAATGGATGCTGAAGAATTTACCACCCATGAAGGGGTCTAGGTCATCCTAAAAGACAATTTGGTGGGATCTGAAATAGATGCATGAGCTGGTTCCTAGCTCCACACATGGCAGGGCGTTGTGGTGCTAAACTTCCCCTGGGTTCATCCAGTTCTGATGATGGATCAGATGTTTATCCGACCCCCTTTTATTTCTATAGGCTTTGATTTATTGCATTAACAATGTTGCAAAGAGAGGCTTTTCTCAGCTGTGACACAAGCAGGGATGCGTATGGGTATGAAAGCTAATAAACAATCTCATCGTTTCAAATGCCAAAACAGTAGTTCTTGACGGATTTTGGAGGAAAACTGCAGAAGAAAATCTTTTTGCTTTCTCTAAAAGGGCCCCACGGCAGCAGCAGGGAAACAGCAGGCTGCCTTTTCCCTCCCGACCCAGCCTCGCTCCGCGCTCCCTGCGCCCAGCACGACCCGCGCTAGATGGCAGCGCGCCTCTTCCTCTCGGAGAGCTCATGTTCTCATCTAACCCCCGAACTACACGCTTCCAAAATAAAGGAAGATTCCAGCGGGCAAACATGTCACCCTTCCTCTGCCACTCTCCTCTTGTGCCATCGGCTCAGCTGACTTTCTGCCGCCTTTTTTAGTTTCACAAATATATGGCAGACGTCGCAGCAGGGGAATGTGAAAGTCAAGTCTAGGCTGAAGGGCAGCGTGATATCACAGGTAAAATGTAAAAGCACTTAAGGCTTTATGTAAGCTCTGCCAGTTCTGGTAATGTTTCAATTTATCTCCAACGTTTCCTGCATTAGCAGGACCTGTCTCACTCATCACCAACGTCTGGGAGCGTGATTCCTGCTTTCAGTTCAAATCAGAAGAGTCTGATCTGAAACTGCATTGGGCTGGCAACGTTTGTCATTGCAGACACTATACAAAATAGCCCATCACGAAAAACAGCTACACCTATTTTAAGCGCATGGTATCTTGGAGAAAATCTCGATGCTTTAAATCTTGCAAACATGATTATTTTGGTTTAGAAATTGAACTGCTGTGGTGCCACAGAACTTTTTTCACTTATTTTGATACATTTTAAATAGCTCATCCCAGTTTCTAAAATGAAACCCCAACCAAACAGCAATAAAATAACAAACCAATCTGTCTTGGCAATGGGAGATATTTTGCTGAAAAAAATCTGCTTTGAATTTATACTGCCCTGACAGTGGTCTCAATTTATCAAATTCTCCTTCTGATGCTGGAAGGCTGTGATTCCTCTATCTTTTGATATCGTGAAAGGACAATGTACAGAAAGATCATCCCATTTTTCACTTCCCAGTTACGTACCATGCAGATGAACATCGGATGGAGGAGAGTTATGGGGAAGAAAAGATTGCCGAATGATACCAACCGACAGAGTATTTGACAGTAGAGGACAGATGAAGTACTGAAAGGCAATAGTTTTGTATTTTTCTTATAAGGACCATAACAAGCAGAGGCAGACACACATCTGAAGGTGTGTACTGCAAATACTAAAATTGCTGACAAGCATCGCTACAAGAAATGGAAAATTAACCAGGAAATTAACCTCTTGCTCTTTCATCGGAAGGAAGCAGCTACGAATGTCTCAAGGGTCAAACACACCAAACAGCCCAAGCCGTTCAAACAGGTGTGGGACCCAAACCCACTCCCACAGGGCTGTGTGAAAGGAGCAGCACTCGCCAGCGATGCAGAGCCACCTCTCCTGGCGCTTGGGGCAGGCTGTTTGGCCTGCCTCCATCTCCCTGCCTGTAAAAAAGGGAAAGCAGCCCTTTCCTACATCTCCCATAACGGGGCGATTGGTACTAGGAAAGCCCAAGAGGAGACGTGTTTCTCCAGCTCAATGAAGTCAACGATAAAGTTCCCACTGACTTCGGAGTGGTAAGGATCTCATGCATGGATTTTTCTTTTGAGTCTTATTCCTGATACCAAGATTTCCCTTTTAAACCTTATCCCGTTCTGACGCAGTGCACTAGAGGGGAAGCAGTCTGAGCAGAAGCAGCTACAGAAAAAAAGGTATTTATCCTAGTGATGAGCCAAATCATTCTGTACGTCAGTCTGAGACAGACACTGGCTTCTGTCAGGAGAAAAACAACTGGCCTGACAAGACCAGGAATAGGAAAGTTATGGTAATAGAGGCTGTGCAAGTGCTGGTAGCCTGGTTTCTGCCTTGCTCCTCTTGTAAAGGCAGCGAGAAAAAGGGAGAGAGGAGGGACTGCTTCCTAGGACACGGTCATTACTCATGGCTTTGGAACACGATCCTACCTCAGGGGCAACAAAGTTGGCGGTGTAGCAGGGAGTCATGAGCAGCCCGTTCTCCGCTCTCAGTTGCTTGGCAAACCCGAAGTCACAGATCCTGATGGAGTCTGGATTTCCTGACTCATCCATGTAGAGGATATTACTTGGCTTCAGATCTCGGTGCACCACCTTAACAAGAAAGCAGCGAGTAACAAGTGAGGAGAGGAGGTCAGGGAGCATCCAGGCTTGGCTGCCATTTCTGGTCTGCTCCCTGAGGTAGGTCAAGAGCTCATGCCTAAAATATTTACGTTTTATAGAAAAGTTGCTTAAAAGCCTTGGGCAAACGAAGGTAAAAAAAAAAGGTTAAAGTCTGTTAAAATAAGAAAGAACGTGTTCGACAGCCTCTGCTGGTGTATTAAGATGGAGGCTGCTGCTCTAAGGGGGCACACCTTTCCTGAGGGCGGTCAGAGGGGGTTGCTGTACAAACACCTCAGTGTCAGAGTCTCCTGGAACCTGATGGCCCTAAATATTCAGCTGAAAGGTGAAGAAGAAATCCCGTCATAGGAGGAATGTGTGTAAGGGTCTTCTTGCAACTGTCCATGTGAGTGGCTCACACCTGAAGGGGGGGGATTATTTTTTTTCCTCATTTCAAAACGTATTCACAAAAATCCTTTCTGTAGGCACACAACTTCAAGTGGCATTTCAGTAGTGGGAAAACAGCCTTCATTTGTTATAGCAAGACTGAAAAATATCATGAAAACATAAAAGCCCAAGCACAAAATGAACTTGTTTTAACCAAGAAACAGAAAAAGCAGCAAATATTTGAGTAGTCATCCAAGCTGCTTGTCCCTGAAAAGCGGAAAAGGAGAGATTTTCAAACTGCCGAATATAGAGAACTTAGATTTTAAAAGCCAGCTCTTTAACAGCATGTCAGAAACCTTTCCCATCAGCTGCTCAAACTGCCACTTCATTTGGAAAGCTGAGCATTTGATTTTCTACCTATCTGCTGATTCAGCTACCCTATTTGAAATTCTGTTAAAAGATCAGGTACTGCAATAATGACTGTGATAAAAAGTAAATGAGTAGTATCTCAACAAGGTACGTGAACCTGAAAATCAGTGTAGTTTGGGAATGAAAACATACTGCAGTTCAGTTGCGAAATGGCTAAAAAGCCTATGACCCTATTTCACAAACCAAATGTAATTGTAAATGTGGAGAAAGATTTTTTTTTTTGGGAAAAAAAAAGTATTTACATTTCAGAGAAGCAAAATCACAGCTATTTGCTTTTTTTCTAAAAGTCGTGTTTTAAGAAGGTTGATGTGGCTAGCCAACAAAGCAACGCTTACGCCCTGAGAGTGCAGGTAGTCCACAGTCCTGGTGATGGTGCACAGCACAGCGCTGGCCTCCCGCTCTGAGAAACACTTCTGCCGAAGAATGCGGTCCAGGAGCTCGCCTCCCCGCATCAGCTCCATCACCAGGTACACGTATTTCCCATCATCATAGACCTGGAAGAGTAATAGCATAAATATATGTTTGGGACCCATTAACTTGGTGAAGGTTGGTCCTTTAATCACAGTGTTGGCTTGCTTGTGTGAGATGTTGCAAGAAGAAAACGTCAGCTAATGTGTGAGAAATGTGCTTATTATGCGTAACAACAGAAAAGGCAACTTTATAAAATTACTTAATCATTACTTTTTCCTTGTGTCTGTAGCAACTTGCTGATTTGTCCACACAGAAACGTAGCTTTCCTGATCTGCTATCATGTTGGCAGAGTAGACCAAGCTGCTAAAAGCAGCACCACTTCACACAGTCTGAAATGTCTGCTGGCTCTCACCCAAGCCTCCTTCTCAGTAGTGTTCTCTCTTTCCACTTCTACAGGGTAACATTTGCCATTTCGAATGTCAATATTTCCCTTTGACTCATGATCATCTAAATGAACTGTATTATACTATTGGCCAAAATCTGCTTCCAATGATATTATATAGTTTATATTTGCTATTCTGGTGAATACGTTGTTGACATCAGCCGCAAGATGTATTTACCTTCAACGTCAATTGCAAGGGGTAAAAGACATTTTTTGTCTAAATTGGAAGACAGCTATTTTCATGTCATAATCCTTTATCTGGACTGCAATAATGGGTGGTGTTATAGTCATCAGTGCTAAATGTTTTTGGAAAGGAATATAAAACCTTTTTTGTGCAGATTTTAAGATACTCTTTAACACTTAAGAATTAGGTGAGACTTTCCTGAGGGCATGTGAATAGAAATTTTTTATATACTTCTCTAAGGGCTGAACCATAACGTACTGGCCACTGACACCAGCAGGATTTTGTTCTGGAAACTCTGAATCTGACATGGTGTGGACAATCCTAGGTGAGACGGTAAGCAGCATAAGTAAAACATCTCTGACTAAAGGTCATTACTACATATAAGCATAGCGAAGGCTATTCTTCATATGAAATGCTGAAGAAAGATACCTTCATGTCTTCTCAGGCTGCTTGAGTAGAAGGTAAATACTCCCTGGCATTAAAACACTATCGGGGGAAACCCTAGCTACTTTGTGAGCTCTCCTCTTCCCAACAAAGCAGATACCGCAGGCTGCATGGGAATGGCTGCTGCTCATGAAAGCGCATCCCCTGCCCAGCAGCACCACTGTGTGTGCTCAGAAACTTGCTCTGAAACACCCAACTTGGGAGATCTCACTTCTGAAAAGTGCTGCAAAACCAAACACATCTTCTTGTTCTCCAGCACTGTGCCCCTTTGGTTTTATTTACAGTTGGTTAGACAGTAATTGGAGAATGTATAACCTGACCAGTCTTCCCAACTGCTATCCAGTAATTTGCTAAGTCACCTTTTTTTCCTTGATTTCAATGGGTCTGGTTTTAGCTCTGACCTTCAACTGAAGAATTTTCCAGACATGGACTAGTAGGTGAGCCTGCCATAAGGTGAAAATCATTTAATGCTGAAGTGCTCGAAGACTACTCACATCTTTAAGAGTAATGATGTTTGGATGCTGTCCGTATCGCAAGAGGATCTCAATTTCTTCAGAGGGGTCTCTCTTGCTCTTGTCAATTATCTGGAATAAATGAAGCACAGTGTAGTAACATACCGCCTAGCAGCACTAAGCACAAAACAAGCAATTTCTACAGTTAAAACAAATTAATATTTAAAATTATTCTATTTATCATTGTTCTAGGAGAGGACAGCTCAAACGCTGTGCAAATGAGAGCCATGCTGACCATATGCCAAAGCCAGATGGAGCAATAATTAGTTTAGATTCTGAAGGCGTAGGCCCTCTTTTTGATGCCTATAGTTTTGGTTGCCCATAAGTAATGGCAGTTACAAGAAGCACCATTAAGAAATCAAACAACCTGGAGAGTTTTAAAATAACCTCTTTGACATAAAAAATGGATACGTTCATAATATTGGCATGTGTTTGTATATCTGCTGATAAATTAATAGAAATTACTTATCAGGTGGGTTTGTCAGAAATGAAAATGTATAGACATTTACTGTCAGGGGAGATCTGAGTTGAAGCTATTGGTAATCACTTGGGTCTTTGGGCCATTATGTTGTAAAGAACACGAGAGTGGCCAGAGATTGCATTTGGCCATGTAACCAAACTCTGCCCATTCCTAAGCTAGAAAGAAATCTGCTCTATGTATCACTTTTCTGTATTCAGTATCTTTTGCCTTATCAGAGAGTATAGTGAGACATGAAAACTTTTTAGTTTTATAGCAGCAGGTCTCAGAAAAACATGACACCTGCTGCTTAAAGAGCATCACTGCATGGAAAACCTGCTGTTAGGATGGCACCGACTTCTCATCAATGCTCCTATTGCCTATATTTGGGATGTCAACCAAAGAGCTTAGATCATTTGCCCAGTTGAGAGCACTGATTAATGTTTCTCACTTCGCAGATTTAAATGATAAATATGAAACAATAAATAGCTATAAAATAATCCAAGGGAGATCTCTGTATTTTGGAATCTCAAATGCAACTGCAGAGGGAATGGCAAAAGACTCATTCTGCTAGAAACTCATTAGGAGTACAGGATTTTGGCACAATTTCTTATTGCTAGAAAACAGCAGCAGTACTTTTGAATAACAGGTTTACTGAAGAGGAATGGGTGCCATTTTCAGAAAATCATAAGTCCATTATTGACGTGGATTTCAAGGCTTCCAAACTTAAATGTGGTTAGTTCTCTCTAAGAACTAGGCACAGAGCACAGATTTAAAACAATGGTGTTTGCAGGGAAGCAACTTTTTAAAAATCTCTTTTGTTAATGAGGATAAATGCCTGGCTGCTTTTGCATGCATTTTTTTGTGGCTTAATTATGGCGATACACATTTAAGTGCACATCTGGAATTTTATGCATCAGTTATAATAGTGCATACTTGAATATATATCAGAGGTTTCGTAGTCATCATGACTGGCATGCATTTGCAGTGATAATGATGGTCAGTAGTTGTCCATGGTTGAGGTATGCATTTGAAGCCATATCAGTGATTTGATTCTGAATTAATAGCAGTGTGACAAGTGAAAGTGCAACAGGGAGCTGGTGCAGGTAGATGGCTGTTGTCCACATTTGAATAAATGAAGGAAAAACCTCAAAAACAGGTGAGTGGAAAAAATTCTGCTAGCAATTACTCCTTAGAATAATGTCGTTCTCCCAGTTTAGTTGAGACATTCTCAAAAAGCCAATGAAACCCTGATCGAATGACTCCTCATAAACACAACCACAGTGACTGAATGTGTCCCACTCAACCAATAACTCTAACATATAAAAAGATCCTCAGGGCCACTTCCTTGGCTAAACTAATATAGCTCTTGTCAAGTTAATGGAATTGCACACATGTGCACCTGTTAGGATCTGCCTGCCTTGTACAAACCAGCAGAATTTACTGCAGCAAGTATTACTACCACACTATCACCATGATACTATAGCAAGCAATATATTCCAGATTCCTTTTCTGTTGTATTTTCCTGTGAAAGGAAATATCCAGAGCTGTGGAAAATTTTAAGCAACTACTAATAATGCAGGACTATAAATGTATATATATGGCCTAAAAAAAATTCAAACCAAAAACAGTCTCAGCTATTGACACGAAACTCAAAATAACGTAACCTGCAGCAGCCTGCTACTGATTTAGTAGCAACAGCAGTAGATGATATGTAATGCTTCTAATTCACGATATGCTATATAAATATAAATTGCAAGACAGTCCCGCTAAATATGCATGCTTTTTCCTTTAATGTGCGCACAAGCTGCGATACAGTGATTAAATGGACAAGCTGCCCCAAACCACACAACAAATCATTGTCAGAGCTGTGAAGGGACCTGCCAAATTCGTCTCAGTCCCTGGGCAGTCCGGTTGGACAGACCAGAACAATTTTTTGTTCTCCACAGCGAGAGATTGTCACCCTGACAGTGCTTCTCTTCAGTCTGCCTGTGACTTACACTTGGCCCATGACTGATAAAGCAGCAAAGGAGGTGGCTGCTGCAACTTTGGCAGAAATCTTTCTTCAGTTCAGACTGGCTGCAGTATGCAGTTTCTTTATTCACATGCTGCAATGGCCACAGCAGCTCCTTAAATATGCCCCGTAGCTTCACTGTGATATCTGATTCTCCTGGTCATCCTCTTCAGAAAGTGTTTCGGTGTGTTGTTAAACGTACGCCACACTTTCCAAACAGGGAAGCTGCCATGTCAGGGTGGTTCGGCCTGTGGTTGCCGCCTCCTTTTGCACCCAGAGGTGTCTGCATCACAACATGAGGTGCTGCATCCCCAGAACATCTGTAAATCTTGTCCCAGCTTAGTGCCAAAATGAGCTGTGGTAAAATGCAGGCCCAGTGCTCCTTACTGAACACAGGGGCGAAGGGAGATGTGTCACGGGCTTCTGGTGATTAAATGAATTAAATTATGTAAGTGAAAAGGTAGTGGTTTCACTAGACAGGTGCTTTTTGTGCAGCTGCACTTTCTGATTTTCACTACGGGTGTTGCTGTATATAACATGGAGGAAAAGCATGTTCCAGGCACCTTGTGCAGATGCGGCCGGAGAGAGGCAGCATGGAGGCAGCCCCGGCACAGTCCCCTCTGCATGCTCTCCTCACGCTTGCCAGCCGGCCACAGGGCTGCTTGGCCTCCCTGCAAAAGCACGTGGCTTCTGCCATGCTTGTGCGGTAACCACTTTCTTCTCCAGACAGCAACACCTGGGCTGCCGGGCACAGAGTCCAAAATCACTGTGAACACCTCGTCCACAATCCTGCATGCTCATCTACACACACATTCCCCCTTCCTGGAGTGGTCAATGCCGAGATATATAAAGCAGCCTTGACTGTAATTTGAAAAGTGTTCACTAAGTCAGACTTAGCGATTGCCAGAGAAGGTGAGGGAGGCATTACAAAGTCTAACCATGGTTGTGCTCGGCCTCCTGGAAACAAACCAAGGCGCTCTTCTTGCTAATCCTTTTCAGGGGGCACCTGGGGAGCATCTGCTGCCTCCTCAGGGCTGTGCTCCCACTGTGCTGAGTTCTGGTGCCCCCCTGAGCTCTCCTAGAGCAGGGACATGGATGTTCTTTCCAGTGGGCTTTGATCAGTGGTGAACCACTACCAGAGCAGCCATCCATACCAGGCACTTGGCTTTCTATTTCTGTGCTACTGTTTCTTCCTCCTGCTCCTGCTTTGGAGTTCAATTATCTCTAATTTTTAATGATCAGCTCTATTGTCAGTCCACCTCTGTGTACAGAGAGGTTTTAGCTTTGCCCACTGAATTCAACCAGTGCAGATTGTGTAGACCAGACAACAGCGTATGTGGCACTTTGCACCTGACCAATGTCCTCAAACTAATTTTAATACAGCATCTCTCAGAGCTATGCTGTCAGGCTGCCCAGAGAGACCCCACAAGGACAGCCCGTTGTTGGCTACCCTCCTCTAATGAGGACCAAAGGCTCTGGATTGTTTCTTACCTATATACTGGAAGCTGCAATGCTAGAAAGAAAAAAAGCATTTAATGTTAGAGATATGGATACAGGAACTGCTGTACTCTCATCAGACTTCCTACATGACATCACACATGGCCACAGCATGTGACAGTGTCTGCTCTTGTTCAGAATTAATATTATTATTAATCAGTTAATTTTTTTGCTATCTAGTAGCTTTCAAGCTCTACTGTTGGATGCTGGCAAGCTAAATACATCTGTCTGAATTTTAGATAGGCAATGACACTCTTAAACCCTGATTAAAAGCTGAGCTA
This sequence comes from Balaeniceps rex, assembly GCA_013401315.1. Taxonomy (NCBI): domain Eukaryota; kingdom Metazoa; phylum Chordata; class Aves; order Pelecaniformes; family Balaenicipitidae; genus Balaeniceps; species Balaeniceps rex. Next base: position 24,882 of record VYZW01023723.1, read on the forward strand.
AACTATGTAACTGCTAAATATTTCTTGTGGTAACAAAGAGCATTTTCCACCCTGGGCACTCTGTTTCCTCTGAGACATTGTGTTTTGCATGAAGACAGACTCTTCTTTATTCCTCTCTGTGACAGCCCATGAACCTCCTGCAGCTCTTCCTGTGCGAGGAACGATGTCTTTTATTTAGGAAATTCATTCTGTTTTGAACTCAGCTAAAATGTATACATAAACACCTTCTGTTACAGAATGAAAGGAAGATTTTCTTTGCTACTAGTCCTGAAGTTTTGAGTAATATGTAATGATGCTACTTTTCTATTCCTCTCCGTAGATGTGCGGTGAAGAACACCAACTCAGAAAGCCATCATAATGTATAAATAACTTAACTGAAAATGTAACAACAGCTCTGTTGTACTTTGGCAGAGAAGAGCTGTGAAGCACAGGGGTTTTCTATTGTCCTTCAGAAAAGTAAGAAACTGAGCCATACAACAAATAGACTTTTCTCTATGTATTGGACACCAAGGGATTGCTCGGGAACTCATCTGTATTAGACAGTGGATGAAACAATTCCAGAGTAAAATGGGCTCAGCACATGCAATAGTGTCCTTTGTTCTAATAGGGGACTTGTTTGTTCTTTTACTATCACATCCTTTGTGTATTTGACTGACTAGCTGAAAGAAAAGATGCATTTTCTTCAGTGAAATGTAGGGTAAGAACCTCATGATATTTTAAAATGAGTCAAGCACCATCACTGGACAATACTGAACTCTTTCTCTATCAAGGAAGAAAGGATCAGGAGAGAACATTTTAAAAATCTTAATTAATGCGTCCGACCAGTTTTTCAAGTCCTTCTACAAGTCTTTTGCATGGAAAAAATCACCTGATTCTCCCTTACTAATGGGTTTTCAATGTCTTCAGCCTTGCCAGAGTGGACTGATGAGTATAAAAGAGGGTATCAATACAGTTCTGTGTGGGTAAAGCCTTGCTGAAATTGGCACAGCGACTATATAGACTGTATATGTTTATATTTGCTTGTTGCAGTTTTGTGAAGGTATTTGTGTGCCTCCAACTGTGTAGATAAATTTCTTCTTCTGGACCTAGTTATGCCATTAGCAGATGTTACAGTCCTCAGCTGTTTGATACCACCCACCAGCTGGGACTTACAGCCTTCACAGCCCTGCCAAAGAAATGGTGTGTGTGAGCACTCCCTAATCGGCTTTGGGCAGAATTAGGCCTGTTAATACAAATTTCCTTTTCAAACAGCTGAAATTAACCTGGGTGACCTTGCGTGAGGAGGACGGCTGTGTTTCTCCCATGGAGTTCTCCATCACTCCAGTTGTGAGATTGGAAAAAGGCAAGAGGTAGGAGGTGACAATTTAACTGCCTTTGCTGTCTGGAAAACGAACAGCCTAAAAGAAAGGGTGAGAGAAGAGCAAGAGAGTGAGAAAGAAGACAGAAAAGAAACGTGAGATGTGCTGGTGGGAAGAGCAGTGATATGGGCCTGAGGAGAAAGGACGGGGCTCTGGCCAGGCTAAGCTGGAGCTAGCAGTGAGGAAACTGCTGTCTGTTGTTGGGTCTTCCTGTGCTGGGGAGAAAGGACTTTGTGCATCTTTAATGAACAAACAAGACTGCATTAAAACGTTTGCTTGGCTCTGACTTTATTTTTCCCCTTAAGTGAAACAGGACCCAAAAGCTCTGTCTAATCACATCAGTTGAAATGGGCAACAGTAGCCATCTCCCTTCTTGGGAAAGCTAAATGTACCTAATACTGGCACTGTGGTTTAACCCTTAACACTGTGGTGTGTGCCACTACCATGGACTGCAGCAAAAATTCTCCATTTTATTTTAGTGGATCTGTTCAACGAGAAGAACCGCAAACACTGGGAAGCATTAAAGGTACACCCTGCAGCACGGGCATGGATAAAAAGTAGGCAGTGGGGCTTTGACTGGGGAGCTTTAGTGGGTCATGCTGCAGGGGCGTAAGGCATAGCTCTTTTTGCCCCCAGTCCCAAATGGGACCAGTGTCTGCCTCCTCTTCAACTGCCCCAAGCTGGCAGCTGAAACTGAGACACAAGAGTGTGCACTGGGGCAGCTGAGCCACTGGTACAATCCTAACCTGCTGCTCTGGCTACAGCAACACAAAGTCCAGCAGAAGGTCAGGGCAGACACCTGGGCACTGCAATACCTTAAACAGCCACAGCTAAGGCTGCTGTTTACGCAGCAGGACTATGTAAAGGTCCATTTGACCAGCACTAGAGAACTTATGATGGCTCTGTGGAAAAAGCATGGAGGAGGAAGAGAGCTTTATACACTTTTTAAAGCTGCTTTATTTTCTATTACATACTTTGAAGTCTTTTCTAAAGCCTGTTTGGAGTGTAAGCATGAGTTAATCACATTTAAGAAGAGATTCATGTAACACAGAGTGATGTGATACTCTCTGCAGAAATCTTTTCCTTTTCTGGGAGGGGAGAGATGAGCAAAGGGAGAATTAATTTTGTGTCCCTTTGAACATTATGTCTACACCATATCTATGATAGATTTGAAAATTCACGGCACCACTGGTGGAACTGACTATAGGTGGGATTTGCATGTCTTCTGAAGAAAGGAGGTGCAACAGCATGCAGAGGTTTTAATCTGACGGTTTCATCGACAATATTAATTCCAATGAAAGTGTCACAGAGATAGAGTTCTGCAGTTCTGTGCCGCTGGAAAATGTACAGGTTTCCATTTCAGTAATATTTCCTTCTAAAAATAAGCCCTATTCATGCCAAGCATCTGTTTTAATTTGGTTCCTTCTCTGATGTCAAATTACTCAAGCTGGATGAAAATCACTGCAGAAAGGCTAACATTATTTAAAAGGACATGGTATAATTTTACATTTGAGATGTCTCCAAGGAGAACTATTCCAAGCCTAATAGTTTCTGAGGGACTATTTGCTATGCTATTAGTTTTGATTAGCTCCAGAAATTCATTCTCCATATCCATTCTTAAATCTTTCAGAAAAATAGCAAAATGAATATTAACAGAAACAGGCCTAATTAGCAATACTTTTCTGAAATAAGCACTGGCTATCAGATCAAGCTGTGTGGGTGAGACATTAAACTTTCTGCATGCAGAGCATGCCCACTCACTGCCACTGTTTGCCGACTTAGCACTCCTAAGCTGTCAACTGGAACTGTAGTACTTATTCATTAGCATTTATACAGTAGCACACATTTTCTAAGCAACGCAGAAACATTAACAAATTTGTTCCGATAGCACCCGTGAAACAGAAAAGCTCATTTTAGAGAGAAGTCTGCAGTTCTGGAGGCAGAATAGCTCGGTGGGAAAGGCTCTGCACTGTGTTTTAGTCTGCTTTGCTCAGTCCTAGCACACGTCCTTGGATCAGACTGATGAGTTTTCTGTCCGTAAAAGGACTGCAGTGCTACTCCCGCCTTCTTTTACAAAAAGCTTCAGGGATGGAAACCAGTATATCATATTCAGATCTTATAAAGGGGGAAAACTATTACATCAATATGGAAGACAAATACAAGGAACACAGTTTAAATGGCCCCAAAAGAGAAACAGAGCCACAAAGAATTATTTGGCAAGCAAGTTAGAAAAGAGAAACACGATATTACTAAGCTGTAGGAAAACTTCTGCCTGATCCTAGGTCTCAGAAAAGATCTAGTTAGCAGTGAGAAATACCATCATCTCACATTCTTCAAAGGCTCAGCCACGCCAAGGAGAGAGGCACTGGGAGCTTCATGACCAAATGGGAAGGAGGCTGCAGGAATCCTTATGCCAGAGGGGGTGTACAATCACTGCACATCTAAGATTTGCTCTGAAGCTGAGTTTAAGAGGTGGTCTGCACACATTTCTGTACTTCTATCTGCTGCCTCTGTTTATTTTGTTGAGACTTAAGCAATGCCTTGATCCCATTTACCCCAAGAGTCACCAGCCAGTAATGGCTCTTGCTGCTACGCAAGCTTGCTGCTTGTAGAATTGCTCAGGGCACTCCTGGCTCTCTGCCCTGCCTTCTTCTCCCAAGTTCTTCAAGCAGAGCCCAGCATTCTGTACTGGTCCATCCCTTCTGAAGCTGTAGCTGCAGGGTCCTGACTATTCGAGCAGTGCCTCCTTGGAGAACTGACTTATTTCTATAGGGAGAGTATCTAGCAGAAATCTGAACACGCTCAAATCAAAACAAAACAAAAGTGAGACTTATTGAAGTTTTGAAGGTATTTGACTAAACCCAAATCTTAAAAAATGAAGATAGCATATGAAATATGCTACATTGCCTCCTGCTGTGGTGAGTGAAATTGTACACAGCAGCCCTGGTCCAGCGTGGAACTCAGGCCCTTTGATGAAGTTTTTCGAAACAGGAAAACCAAGAAAGCCTTCAAAAATACTCTCACAGATCAGACATAAGATCCTCATAGACAACTTTCTCCACCACTGCTTTGCTACTTCATCCATTTTACTGTAAATAATTTTCTCTTTCCATTGTATCTAGAGGACACCCATCCATGCTCTTTGTAATCACTCTTACTGTATCCACCATGGATCCCGGTTGTAGTCTAGGGCTCTTCGTGCTGGTTTCTTTGCAGAGCGTTCTGGAAAACAGCCCTCGTGTGCAAATCCAAAGCAACACAGAGATTTGTGCATAAATCTGCTCTGAAGCCTGTATCTCCTACACGGCACCCTATAGCCTGCTGAATCTGGTGCCACACTACCAGCTTAAGTATCCTTCAGACATCTTTTACTGAAGCGTCTGGACAACCGGATTTTCTGAATCCCAGCTTTATAAACCAAATTCCATGGGAGAACACGGTAAGTGTTCTCTGTAGTTTATCAAGGTAAGAAGGGGTCTTATACCTCTGACCCTGCATTTTGTAAGGCTACATTTCCACTAATATGACAGATCCAACTTCTTTGCATGTGAGGGGGAGGACGTCTCGGTCATCTCCTTGAAGAGTCTGTTTTACCAACTGCTCTCACCATCAGACTTTGTTTTCTGAAACTCCCTTTTTTAGCTTCAAGACATTCTGTCTTGTCTTGCTGTTAGTTGTCATCCAGCAGCCAAATGGTTGTCATCCATCATTTATATCACCTTAGAGATATTTATAGATTCTGATCGCATCCCACTGAACTCGTCTGTCTTACATCATATATATTTGTAGCACTCTTGATAGAGCTTGCCTTGTAATTCTTGCATATTTTCTGCTATAGATTTTCTGTAATTTGTTTATATTCTATCTTAAATCATGGATGCCAAAACAGCACATGGTCCCACAGGGTTTAGTAGTCCTACCCAGGCACAACAGGCAAAACTCACTTACTTATATGCAAGTATGTTAGTAAGACAGAATTGTTTTTCAATTTTATTATTAAAACTTTAACTACACTAGCAACACATTTATGCAACCCTTGTCTGATGCTGGTATTCAAATCTTCGTATTTCCATCCTACGAATTAGTGGAGTATATTGAACAGCTTCATTACATATCATTCAGGGAATGAAAGCAAATAGGAATGAAAATTTTTGGGGAGACTGCAGTCAGAGATATTTTCTCAATAAAATATTGGAAAGTACCTTTCAGAATCATCAGAATGATCTTGGAGAGGCAAGAGGTATGCTCTTCATAGATAATTTGATAAGCCATTTTGGGGAAGAGCAAGGACAGTTAGAAGCTTATGGAAGCATAGTTATCACTCCCATTTCCTTTCAGTCGGGTAACAGGTTTTTTAATGTCTTTTTACATCACATTATATTCTTCCTGATGCCATTTTTCCCCCCGAGTGTGAGGTGTGATAGAGCCATACTCTCATCGATACAAACCTTACTGTGACAGCCACCCAGCAAAGTCAAGAGGAGTTTGCGTGACTAGGGATCAAATGAGAACTGAGACAGGACCTCAGCATCTGATCCATACCCATTCAGCCCATCCTCTCCCTTGCAGAGTCCTGTTACTGCTCTGCTCCAGCAGCAGGTAACTTCTGCTAAATTTCAAAGCTAAATTTAAAGGGGATGCATTTACCAGTGGCTCTCACCTGGAGATCTCTGCACATACCCTGGGGCCTGACCCCTGTACCATGTCCTGGTGCAGGCAGAGGGAGGAAAGTTTGGACGAGCAGTGGATGGGTACCTGCTGGTGTTGGCAAGCTGGCAGGTTCAGGGCCAAGAAATCTGAGGTTATCCAGCAAACTTTCCATTGACTTGCTGTCCTGGTTTCGGCTGGGATAGAGTTAATTTTCTTCCTAGTAGCTGCTATAGTGCTGTGTTTTGGATTTAGTATGAAAATAATGTTGATAACAACACTGGTTTTTTAGTTGTTGCTAAGTAGTGCGTACCCTAGTCAATGACTTTTTCAGCTTCCCATGCTCTGCCAGGTGCACAAGAAGCTGGGAGGGGGCACAGCCAGGACAGCTGACCCAAACTGGCCAAAGGTATGTTTGCTCAGTATATAAACTGGGGGGAGTTGGCTGGGGGGCAGCGATCACTGCTCGGGGACTGGCTTGAGCATCAGTCAGCAGGTGGTGAGCAATTGCATTGCGCATCACTTGTTTTGTATATTCTTTTATTATTATTATTATTATTATTATTATTATTATTATTATTACTTTCTCTTCCTCTGCTGTCCTATTAAACTGCCTTTATCTCAACCCACGGGCTTTACTTTTTTTTCCCCCTGATTCTCTCCCCCATCCCACTGGCGGGGAGGAGGGTGAGTGAGCGACTGTGTGGTGCTTAGTTTCTGACTGGGGTTAAACCATGACACTTGCCTATTAAAATACTGATATATTTATCCATGTTCCACCAGACACTAGGTACCTCCCAGACAGACAAAAATAGACACAAACCCTCCCCTGAAACTTTCACAGTCTGTTTCACTTTAGAGAAAAGTCACTTTAGTGACTTTCTATGATTAAGGAGAAACAAATCTAAGCAAATCTCTCTAGATCTACAGACACCTTAACTGTCAAGGAGACTTGATGACCTTTGGACTAATTTTTTTCTTCTTTTTTTTTTCTCTTCCTGCCTCAATAAATAAAGCTACATGTGTTTGGGATTCCTATTTTCTCTAAAAGAATTGCAAAAGGGTGCACCATGCTGCGGTCAATCTTAGAAGACTACCTTTTTTTGTTATTCACATTTTCTGCATTCAGCACTAAAATTCTGATATAACCATAATATATAGGTTATGGAGAAAAAGTTGTAGAGCCAACTAAATACCAATGTGTAACTTCCTGCCTTCAGATTAGCATGATATTGTATCTACTTACACCAACCACCTAAAACCAACCAAACCAAGACTGTGAACATCAATGGAAGAGGAAAATGAAGTTTAAAGAAATTATGAAACAACTCTGGAATTCATACAGCTTTTGGTGACTATGTCACTCACTGTTATTAGCAAATAAATAGAGGTATATAGCAAGTCTGGTTACACAGGCATGCTAAAAACAGCTCTCATGAGTTACTGACTTCTATTTATTGATAGCATGTTGACATCACTTCTCTGCTGATATTGCATTTTTATAGCTAATTAAAATGCACTTTCTCCCCAGTCTGCACATACCAAAACATGCCGAGATAGACGTACCTTCAGTGCTTCTTAATTACCAGAATTATATATGAACTGTAGAATTTACTAGGACTCTAGCATAAACTAACCTGTATCCCAGAGGCAGACATAGACTGCAAAATTTGGCTTTACTCACAGCTGTGGAACATTTGGAGCCAAATAGTTGGTTAGTACATTACAGAGATAGGAAAAAGTCATGAAATTCACATGTGTTTTGAGATCCAAATTCCACTGTAATATTGGCATCTGCAAAAGTGGACTTCTCATTTGGGACTATCATCTCTACTGTATGTTTTTCTTCTTCAAGGGAGGGAGAAATGCATACCCTGTCCTTTTACCCAGTTGTTCACCCTGGCTCTAACAGCATGGAAGGACTAAAAATCTATAAGACTTAACCAGTTAGATATTCTTTTGACCTGGAGAAGAAAACAGTTAGCATCAAGCTGTTGAAGCTGGCACCCATGCCACCCGCCTCTGCAATGTTTGGGGCAGTTACTGTATTGGGGGTAGAATAGGCCGTAGCAGCAGCAGTTTCTACCTCACTATTATCCACCAGTAATCTCTCCTGGGGGTAAGGAGTCAATCTAAATAGAGAAATCTTTAGAAAAAGGGGGATGCAATCAGGTCCTTTGCAAACTTACTTAATCTGGCATCAGTAAGGAGCACACCTGAAAATCCAGTTTGAAAGCTTCACTGCAAGTAGGGATCCAAGCTTGAAACCAGTGCAATGCTTTTAAGTAAGGAAAAACTTTTGGAATACGCTAATTGCATCAAATCTCTGGCAGGTTTTGAAAAATCTGATTCACCAAGAACTCTGAACTGTAGCATTTCTTTTGTTTTCCAAACGGGAGCTCTTAATCTATTTAGGCTTCCATTGCAGACTTTCTTCCATCCACAGAAATCCCTCCCACCTGCTCTAGCATCATTCTTTTACTTAATTGACTTATTTTCTCTAGATACTGATGTGATTGAAATAGTTTGATCTGATTTTCCTTTGCTTCTGACCTCAGTGTTACATTTATACCCACATGAAGCTTGTAACTGTGATCGACAATGCCAGTTCCCTTTGCTATTAAAAATCACTATGCCTGCAGTAGTCAGGATGATCAATATTCTAGCAGAAGAATCTGAAACACATTAGAGGTCCGTCAGAGGAGAAACACTCTTTTTTCCCCATCTCTCTTCTTTCTACCAGAGTCTTACAAAGCATTCAGAAGAATGAACAATATACTTACTTGCATTTCATAACTTTATATCTTTTGCACTTGGGAATGAGATGGAAAGAAAGTCTAAGAGTAAAATTTTAAAAGTACCTCCGAGTATGTACATGCAGTAGAATATGATACAAAGACTTGCTAAACCAACATCTACCTGCACTGACCCAGGTAGGTGGCTACTAGTTTCAGGGTAGACTCAGTTTGCAGGAAATCTGGCTGTTTTCTGTTTCAACAGAAACAAGGTTTTCTGTTGCATGGTATTGAAATGCTCTCAGAAGTGGAGATATAAATCTGAATTCTTAAATATTGCATTTCGGAGCCTGAGGGCACGTCTAAAATAGATTTAGAGTTTATTATTAGCATTTCATTTTTACAGATGACATGGAAGAAGAGGGAATAGGTTGCAAGAAAATTCTCTTCTTCTGCAGGTTCAGCGATTGGATTTACAAAGGCAGTTAGACACCTACAGGTGCAGAGAGGTGTCTAGGGAGACTTCCAAAAGCACCTCAGTGAGTGACGTGCCTTGTCTCACTGAATTCTGAAATGAGTGAAATTCCAGATCTCTTCAAGTGCTTTTACAACACCAGCAAAGAACTTTGCAGTGCTAGACATCTAATTATCTCTATAAGATGGCCCTCAATTAACTGCAGATGGCCAGAAAAGGGAAAAGGGATGAAATGTTTTGCATTTTAATAAATATATTCTGCTTCTGGGCTAAGAAAGGTTTTGTTTTTCTGAGTGGATTTTCCCGCTATAGCTCTGACTCAGGTTACTCTGGCTTGGTACTCTGCTGTCTCAGTATGGCACTACACAGCAATAGTAAATAATGCCTGGTGAGCTGCAGTCTCCACGGAGGAATTATTTACCCAGTGACATGATATGTGTCTTCCCACGGTGGTGCCACCACGTCATTTCCTTAACTCTTTCACTATCACCAGCTTCCCCTGGGGAGATGGGATGATGCTCTCTGACGTGTCGAGGGAGCTTTTAATGAGGTGGTGCAAGGCTGCTGCCTATCATACAAACTATCACTGCAGATATTTTTTCCTGCAAATGTTATGTACTAGGGAGCACTGAGAAAATTATACTTACTGAAAGAAATCAAAAGAGTCTAATTACAGTGATTTTTATAGAGAGAGTTAAAGAATGCATGTCGAAAGGGACTGATATATAATTATGATAATATCAGTTGCAACTCCTGTGCTATCTAATTACTTGAAATGGGTGGCATTGTGCAATCTTTATGAAAGCCAGCTACTTTGATAACAAACTGATAGAATCTTAATATGAAATAAAAGTAAAATAGAAAGGAAAGTAAAATATTGGTAGGAATAATAATTAAAGAGGCAGCACTCAACGTGCTGGAAAGACAGTACAAGCAGAAACCCACCAACCGTCTCCAACCCCAGGTCTGTGCTACACATTTGACTCACACTGTGTCAGAAACTGAGATGCTGCGCATGTTGCTTAAACTGGTAGTCAAAATCAAGACATATTGGCATGACAAGAAAAGAGGCGTAAGAAGTGGAGGAAGAAAGGAATAAAAAGAGGGAAGAGTAATAAAAATGGGAAAGAGCATANTTCTCTATGTACTGATTTCAAAGAGCTACTTTTTGTCATATGCTCATTTAAGCAATCTGTTCCCATGATATCATACAGAACAGAAGGATCTGACTTAACTTGTCCGTGTCTTTTCAAATTCATTATACTAATTCCTCATTTAATCCAATCTTGTCTCTTTTTGGTACAAGAACAAAACCATGAAATACTTTTCTATCATATGATTGT
>VYZW01023729.1:0-11031 GCA_013401315.1 Balaeniceps rex
TGTGTGTGTCTAAATGGTGTAGCAGGTCACTAACCATTTTGCTTTGATATATGAGGGCTTCATTCTGCTCCCCATCCCTGTCGTCCAGCTCAGGGGGCTGCGTACTCTAAGAACAACTTGTCTTACTATTAAAGTCTGAGGCAAAGAAGGCATTAAGTACCTCAGCCTTTTCCTCATCCTTTGTCACTATGTTTCCTCCCCACATCCAATAAATGATGGAGATTCTCCTTAGCCTTCCTTTTGTTGTGAATGTATTTATAGAAACATTTTTTATTGTCTTTTATAGCAGTAGCCAAATTAAGTTCTAGTTGGGGCTTTGGCCCTTCTAATTTTCTCCCTGCATAACCTCACGACGTCCTTGTAGTCCTCCTGAGATGCCTGCCCCTTCTTCCAAAGGTCATAAACTCTTTTTTTTTCTCCTGAGTTCCAGCCAAAGCTCTCTGTTCAGCCATGCTGGTCTTCTTCCCTGCCAGCTCGTCTTTTGGCACAGGGGGACAGCCTGCTCCTGCACCTTTAAGATTATGTTCTTAAAGAATGTCCAGCCTTCCTGGACTCCTTTGACCTTCAGGACTGCCTCCCAAGGGACTCTGTCAACCAGGCCCCTCAACAGGCCAAAGTCTGCCCTCTGGAAGTCCAAGGTAGAAGTTCTGCTACCCCCCTTCCTTACTTCTCTGAGAATTGAAAACTCTATCATTTCATGATCACTATGCCCAAGATGGCCTCCAACCATCACATCACCCACAAGTCCCTCTCTGTTCGTAAACAACAAGTCCAGTGGGGCACCTTCCCTAGTTGGCTCACTCGCCAGCTGTGTCAGGAAGTTATCTTCCACACACTCCAGGAACCTCCTAGACTGTTTCCTGTCTGCTCTATTTATTTCCAGCAGACATCTGGTAGATTGAAGTCCCCCACGAGAACAAGGGCTAGCAATTGTGAGACTTCTCCCAGCTGCTTATAGAATATTTCATCTGCCTCTTCATCCTGGTTGGGTGGTCTATAACAGACTCCCACCATGATATCTGCTTTGTTGGCCTTCCCCCTGAAACGTACCCATAAACACTCAACCCTATAATGACTGTTGTTAAGCTCTAGAGAGTCAAAACATTCCTTAACATACAGGGCTACAGGACCACCTCTCTTTCCTTGCCTATCCTTTCTGAAGAGTTTATAGCCATCCATTGCAGCACTCCAGTTGTGTGAGTCATCCCGCCATGTTTCTGTCATGGCAACTATGTCATAGTTTTCCTGCTGCACTACTGCTGCACTACTTTCATCACTACTGCATGGACAATTTGAAGTTAAGTTGGTGCTGTCATGCCTGAAGGGCCTTAAAAAACCCATCCTGAAGTGGAGCATAGGCATTCCCCATAGTGGGAACATTTTACATAACTGATAGCTTTCAGTATGCAGGTTTGGGTAGTTCTCTAGACTATCTTATGATCTGTATTGCTTTAGTACGCTGCTGTCGTGGTTTAACCCCAGTTGGCAACTAAGCACCACACAGACACTTGACACTTGACTCCCCGCCCTGGTGGGATGGGGGAGAGAATCGGGGGAAAAAGGTAAAGCCCGTGGGTTGAGATAAAGGCAGTTTAATAGGACAGCAGAGGGAGAGAAAATAATAATAATAACAATGATAACAGGATATATAAGATAAGTGATGCACAATGTAATTGCTCACCACCCACCGACCGATGTCCAGCCAGTCCCTGAGCAGCGATCGCTGCCCCCTGGCCATCTCCCTCCAGTTTATATACTGAGCAGGACATCATATGGTATGGAATATCCCTTTGGTCAGTTTGGGTCAGCTGTCTTGGCTGTGCCCCGTCCCCGCTTCTTGTGCAACTGGCAGACCATGGGAAGCTGAAAAAGTCCTTGACTAGTGTAAGCACTACCTAGCAACAACCCAAACATCAGTGTTATCAGCATTCTTCTCCTACTAAATCCAAAACACAGCACTATGCCAGCTACTAGGAAGAAAATTATCCTAGCTGAAACTAGGACAGCTACTGACAAAGCCATGTCAGTTCCTACTCTCTTCTGTCTCTAAGATTTAGTTCCAAGTGAAAGCATAAAGTCTGTGCCGATGTTAATTTTTTTTTTCTTTTTCCCATTCCCACTGACCAGCATTTGCCCTAGTCCTACCTACCACTACATACTTTAATTGGTCAATAGGATGTGTAAAAGTATATTGTTAGTAAATTTTTTTCTGAGAGACAAATGATTGTATATTTTTAAGCATGCAAAATTCACATGCATGCAGTTTGACCTCATGTAAGACACAAAGCTGTTAAACCCAATTCCATATCATGGCTGATGCCATTTGATAATGTTCTGGTTCCTTACAAAGATCAGCCTTTCAAATTCACTTCTTCTCCAACTCTGCTCAAACCATGACATTCTCATTAAGTAAATGCAGAGCCTTCTCTTCTATTTCTCATTAATGATAACAAAAATGAAGAGCATTCCCCTTAGAATTAACTCCAGAGACAGCACTGGACTTGACACTGAAACTAAGTGACCAAACTCTCATCAGTATCTCCAGTACAGGTAACTAGGTGGAGTGGTGGGATGGAATAGCTGTTCTTTGGGATACTAAGGTACAACCCAACAGAAGCTGTTGCTGGATGAAAAGTCTGTATTACTTTTAATATAAGAAGGTCAGACAAAAATAATACATTAATGATGGCAGAACTGTTTATCTGCCCATTAAGAACCAACTCACCCTGCTACCTAGCCTTTTTCACTTGATGACAATACAGCCTTCATAAGGTGGAAGGATCAAAGCATAGCACTTTCTAAGGGGCTTACTTTTGCCTGTATTTTTAATCTCTGTTATACTGCAATTTGGAACTACATCTGTTCGTATTTGCCATTTACATTTGTCAAACACAACAGATAACCATTTTCAGTAGTTTTAAAATACAACACCATAAGAAACAGGAACCTGGATAGACAGAAAAAGTTAGGCTAGAAAAATAGATTAACCAAAAAAATATGAAATAGTATTGTCCCAGATAGCCAGAAGCAAATGCTGTAAACTATAATTTTCATCACAGAATCCAATATTGACATCTAACAGATGGAGGAGATGAATCTTAAAGCACAAACATTTAATAAGGAAGAAGTTCTTTCAACATAACAGATAGTCAGGGATTTATAAACCTCTGATCATAAGTTACACACTAAACAAAAGCAGCAAAAGAGAAAAGGATATTAATTGCCAGCTGGGAGAAATGGGGTTACTGTATCTCACCCTTGAAAGTGCATATTAGAAACTGTAATAAGCAACTGCTATCCTAACTATCTGCATTTTAGACAAATCTAAAAAAAAAAGTATGGATGCATATTTTTGTATGCATAAAATATTTATATGTAAATGTGGTTGTTGAAAAAACAGTAATAACCTCTGTCTTTGCTTCCCTTTATTATTAGGTGCTTTGATTTTGGAGGGTTTCCTCTGAAAAATTTGAAATCTTCTTCACCATGCTGACTTAGGAGAGCTGGAATTTTAAAACAAAGGTTAAGTGTGTGATGGCAGTGTTGCAAGATTATTGATGGGGTTTGTGCCTGTTTGTCTCTATGTGAAGTCCCGCTGTAACAGCCAGTAAGTGTAATGATATTCAGCTCCTTATGCATCTCAAAGACTATCAGGGAGACCAATACTATTCCCCTTATTTTCAAATGGGGATACTGAGGCACAAGAAGAGGAAAAGATTTCTCTAAGGTTTCCTGTCTGCTTGTACAGAGGCGGGCACAGGAGGCTGGCAGGTTTCCTGAATCTCCAATTATACTGGACCTTGGTTGTCTCCCAAATCCCAAAAACGGTCTATTTGTGGAGCTGTGACTCTTCTCCAGTAGAAACAAAAGCAGATACTAGCTGGGATTGGTCTTGATGAGAATCAGAGAACATTGTCATGCTTTGCACACATGTAGAGAACCTGATGGCTTTCGTGCTGACAGGAGCAGCTGTGTTCGCTCCCCTGATTTGATAATGAGATCTGTGAGTTTGTAGTATGCCTTTTCAAAACCAAGGAGATCTGGCCTAAGATTTATGTTTTGCTTGGGACAGACTTCCCCCTCTCTTTCCTGCACCCACCTCCTGCTCCTTTGCTCCTTAGCTCCTTCAGTCCCTGCAGAATTGCAGCGTGTCCAGATCTAATCATGGCTAATAAAGACACTCCTCTCCAAGGAACAAAACAGCAAAGGCAATAAAGAATAGTTTAACTTGATACAAAGATGGGACAGCAGGAAATAAAACAACTGTACATAAAGATCTATTATGTAAACAAGTTCCCCCTCCTTCATTTCTTTCCTATCCTCCTCCCTGACCCCAGTTTGAGTGCATGTAGGGCAAAAGGTGTAAAGAAAGGAAAACTTCCCTGCTGTTTGGAGCTTACTGGCTGCTGGATGCAGCTATCCTCTTAAATAATTAGTGCATACCTTTCATCTGGTATTCAAATTTATTTTTCCCCAGATTCTGGGGAGTACTGCACAGCCACACACACACAAAAGAAAGATTGTGTATTCTTGTTTTCAGATCACAAAATATTTCATTTCCATCAGCCTTTACTGTCATCCCTGTGTTCAGAAATAGCCATACTGAGGTTGCCTCTGCCTGTGTTCAAAGCTGTTGAACTGCAGCTGAAATTCACTGCCACTTTTCCCAGTGCATACAGTGATGCTCACACAGGGTAAGATGCTTTCCCCCTGCCCAATGTGATGGGAAATGAAGCTCTGGTCAGCCAGCACAGGGACAAGCACCTGGCAAAAAGATAACATCTGAAAGAAAATTTCCTCTTGCAAAAGATTTGTTTTTATAAAAGCCCTAATTTTTTTATTTTTACTAAATCACACTAGTAAGATACACAAGATGTCACCCCATAGCCCATTTTCATCTTTACTTCAGCTGCAAATATTGCAGAAATTTGCATCCCTGTCCAGAGTAATGCAAGGGCTTATAGGAGCCAAAGTGTCTGATGACCCTGGATAACCACTATCTCTCACCATGGACACAAGCACTACCCTTGGGAAGCCCATGGTGGGATACCTGGCTTACAAGAAACATGATAAAGTCAAGCTGCAAATCCCATGAGACTGCTGGCAGGCAAAACCAGAGACTGGCATTGACTCACTGAACTGTTTTGCTTCAGTTTTTCCCTTGCAAAAAGACCCAAACTCTAACTGAAAATTCCCAGCTGGCCTGAAATGCTCTAGTGAGCACCTCACCTCACTTCCTTGAGAAAGTGACAGCTCCCCCATTCACCTCTTTGTCACACAGGCTCTATCCCATAAGTGCCACCCGCATAACTAGATTGATCAGACAAATACAGAAGTACCTTCCCATCTCCTCAGTCATGATAAACTTTTCTGCAATATAACTGCATTTCAGTTACATTTTTGATGGGGCTTCTGCATTTCCCCCAGAAACACATGATGGATCTCTCTGGAGTAATGGAAGGATGTACGAGGCTTGTCTTAAAAAGCCACAAAGTTGTACAAACACTAGTCCCACACCAGCAAGGGTTCTGCACTCCAGCCATGTGCCTGGTCTCCCTGTATAGTAGGTCTGATAAATCTGGTTGTGGACCTGCCTAGTGTACATGTAGTCATCAGACTTTTTCCTGGACTTCAGTCAACTGTAAGTGGCAAATGCTAAAATTGCTGTAGCTTGGGGCTGTGAGTAGTGAGTAGGCAGGGATGAAGATGTAAAACAGCTCTTTGTATTTCAGTCTTAGAAATGAAAAAAACCCATAGTAGGATTGTTCCAGCCTGCCTCTGTTCCTTCCTTACACGAATTTCTCACCTGCTTCTTTTATAGCATGAAGAAAACATTAAGCTGAAAGAGTCATACTGGGAAAAATGGGGCCAGTATAGGGGGAGAGTGAAAGCATTCAGCCAGGAATCAAAATGGGTTGTTTGGGAATTGATCGTGGGGATCCATGCTGCAAGCTTAAGGCAGAGGTGAATTATCCTCCTCAATTTCACCTCCATGGAGGACTCAGACTTTCTTATTTTCTTTCTAACTCTAGGGAGACTAAGGCTTCCTTCTCTGTGGCTACAATTTAATGCAAAGTGGTTGTTATCAGCTTGCTGCAGTGAAACCTCTTGACTCAAGAACTACTGTGACTCGGCAACTGACTGAAGAGGCCCAGCTGCTCATGACACTCTCCACATAGGTGCTGGGTAGAAAGGAAAAGGAACAGTTTTGAGTCTGGATGAAGAGAGGATGGAGGAAGAGAACAAGACTGGCAGCGGAGGAGGCCTCTGTGTCATAGTGCCAGTGAAGCTGTGCTTCTGGAAAGCTGCTGAAGCCCATATGCAAAACTGAGCTGTGAGCAAAGTAAGCAGGTACACTCAAGAGCATCTGAGTTCTTTGGGCCAGTGTCCCATCTGCTCTCCACCAGTAAAACTGCACCCAGCTCAGTGAAGCCCAGCTGACTCCTACCTAATGCAAATCCAGCCTCTACACCTGCCAGCCTAGGGATGCAACTCCAACTGAAAAGCTTCTGCTGATAGACTTTATGTAGACTTGTCCCTTCACTTCGAAGCAATGGAAACGAATGATATTTTTCACAGAGAGAACCATCCATTAGCATTTCGTTATTCTTTGATCTCCATAGTGCTCCAATATTACTGATGAACTTGCATTTGACAACAAAGCCTCTCAAGATATAGAAACTATTGAATGCTATTCATTACGGACAAGCAAGCTGAACAACTTTCCAAGCTACTAGTTGTAATGATGGTGATTCTGACTAGACAAAAAGTAATCACTGTTACAAATTCCCTTTTAATTTGTGTCAATGTCTGTCATAGGAACACTGTGGTAAATAGCCCTTGAAGAGGACTTTCACGTTTTGAGTTGGAAGCACAAAGCTAAATAAAGCAGAAGGCAATTGCAATGCTTTGCTGCTAAACTCAGACAAGAGGCAAAATGGAGGAATTGGTCATTTGCAACAGAGAGAGGTGATTAGTCTAATGAGGAATGTACAACTGCGGGTATCAGGTGCAAGTTCTGGCCTCCCTCTGCCATGGAGCAGCATGCCTCTCTGGACTTGCATTTCTCTCCATTTGCTGTTATAAGAAGGTCCTACCAGGAATGACACTGGGACATTTGAGGAGCAGACAACCTTTGAAGTATCTTCCAGTCCATGTAGCTCTGTTGCGGATTTGGCCCTTTTTGTTAGGAACTGTAGGGAAGACAGTAGAAGGCTTTTTCACCCCAAAGAACATGCAGCTTCAGAAAAAAGAAAAACGAGAGAAGACAGGCACATTAGATAAATGAGTGCATAAATGTGGACAGAGACTGGGAAACTTCGGTAAAATGTGAAATAGGTCTAGTGGGTCTCATCTTGTAAATTGGTTGGAAAAAATGTTACTACTTAGAATAATTTTGCACAATACTGAGCACAAGTGGTGCTGGATCCATCCTAGCTGGAGTGTCCCAGCACTGTTAATAAAATTTATAAAGAGAGACTCTAAAAATAGAGGACTATATAATAACCCCAGTTGGATTACATGCTAATTGACACATTTTGGCTGCAGTACAGCCCAAGGATTCATCCAGTGCCACAGGCCACTGGGTTTTCCTGTATCTTTTCAGAAACAACTTATGTTCAGAAGCATATACAGCAGCGTGCTTGCAGTTTTTATGAAAATGTGGAGCTTTCTGGTGCAAAATTTCCATGAAGCTGTCCAGGAAGTGGCCAATATGGCCCTGCATGAAGGTTTGAGGAGAAGTGAAGAAAAAAGGAAATACAATTTTTGGTCAGTGTAGAGAGATATTTAATGAACCACCACATCTGTTAAAAAGGTTTGCACTGGCTGCCATAAAGACAGATGGGAAAAGTCCTCTAAAAAAATTGTGAAGTAACTTGCCTATAAGGTGACGTTTCCTCCTAGCTCCTGGTTACTTATAGGTGACTTACTTAAACTCTTAAGTGTATGTAAGTCTACTTGTTATTCTTGTATCCTATCTGATATCATTGTGAATGTATTAAACACTTGCAAAATATCTAATCCTCCTGTTATTGATTAAATAGTTTCGTATTCCTCTAGTTACCTTTGTAATATTCAAATATCCAATTAGCTCTAAATAGGTGGTCTTGCAATTTAACATCATTTTTTTCTGGTTATATAAAAAGGGTAAGTTTAAGTGTCTGGTCCCTTTTTCCAAGACAGTATTTTATAAACTTCTCATACTTCTTGTCTGATTAATCTCCAACTGAAATGTCTTAATTTCCATTTGCTTTCCCTGTACTTTTTTACCTGTATGTTTTCCAGATACCAAGTCAACTTGGTTCATCAGTTCCAAAAGGAAGTAACATTTGTTGTTCTCTTTTTAAACACTTCAGAAACTACCTTTTACAGCAGATGATCAGGAGAGAACACAGCATGCCATGTGGGGATGGCATCACCAACATACATTTTCTCACATATAGCTACCACCTCAGATGTTCCATGCAAAGTCAGGAAAGGGGAAGGGCAGTGGCAGATGAAGAGGGAAATTTCAGGGGAAGAAAATAGTAGGAGAAGGCTCAGGAGTAAACATTTCATTACATTGCCTTCATATATGTATAACCTGCAGAGATATTGAACTAAAGCACGCTTTTGTTTCTGCTTTGTCTCCATAACATACAAAATTGCCACTAAATTGTAGTAGCATTTGTTCTTGCCATTCTACTGTGATGGTTTTGGAATATGTGTGTTGTCGCTCTCCAATCTGGTTTGTGTACAAACCTCCAAGCAGTTTTAATTTAAATCAATTTTAGCTGTGGGCAGTCATTGACTTACATATCTATAGATAGATGAAAATTCCTTTGTAAAGTTGACAGTCACTCTGAAAGCTTTTAATATGAACCTTTCCCTGAAGCCATTTAGATTGAACTGATTCTGCCAACGGGATGTGGCATGGACAACATGACCTTCCAGCTGAGGGGTGAAATCTCAGTTTTGCTGAAATTGGTGTCAAATGAAAGCATGAGCTCACCCACTGAGCTCAGCTCAGCTCTTTTCCTCCTCCCTCCAGCCAGACTTTCATATAGTCACTACTTCCATTACTTCTCAGTAAATACTAACCTCTTCCGTAAAGAAAGGTGGGGCTTTCAGGGTATGGAAAACTGGATCTTCCCCCCATATTCCAACAGAACATTGACTTTGACCTCCTTAATGCTGTTACTTCCCCATGAGCTCTGTGGCCATTCTCTCATGTGGAGCTCAGCTTGGTTAGCATGACAGTACGTTGTAAAACCAGAGGAAGCAAAATCCAAGAGACAAACACAATTATGTTAATGCTCTTAAAAATCACATGCACAATCTTACAATTTCTTCCTTTGTATTCACGGGATAAATCAGTACACAGACAACAGTTAGCCTATTTGATGGGGGCAGACAGAATGCTAGTTACTGTTTGAATAGTCCTGTGTTAAACTGCTATCAAAAGGAAAGTGCAGAAGAAAGAAATCAAAATCTCATCAACTAATTGAATAGATTTATTCAAGGAGAAGGAAAGAGCCTTGATCTCAGAAAGATTTAAGGATGCAGAAGTTCCATTCTTAACCCTGCTGAGCACTCAACCTCAGAAAGCTGCTCTGAATACTCCTCTATTGATTCTTACACAATACACTGAAATTTTAATGACCTTGTCAGCAAAGCACTTTCAATCTCAGATGTCATTGACATAACTACTGAACTAAGAGATGCTTGCAAAGAAGTCAGCCCGAAATATGCTGTTTACCAAGGAAATGCTAGTAACTCCCCATTTCCCATTGTTTACCCATGACAAACTGGCAGCATAGTTGCTCTAAAGCTCCAAAGCATCACTTTTGTACCACTACCATAGAATCATAGAATCATTTAGGTTGGAAAAGACCCTTAAGATCATCAAGTCCAACTGTTAATCTAACACTGCCAAGTCCACCACCAAACCATGTCCCTAAGCACCACATCTACATGCCTTTTAAATACCTCCAGGGATGGTGACTCAACCACTTCCCTGGGCAGCCTGCTCCAGTGGTTGATAACCATTTTGGTGAAGAAATGTTTCCTAATATCCAATCTAAACCTCCCCTGGAGCAACTTGAGGCCATTTACTCTTGTCCTTTCACTTGTTACCTGGGAAAAAAGGTAACAAGTAGAGAGCAATAAGGTCTCCCCTGTAAGTTTTCAGAAGAAAAAATATAAAAAAAAAATTGTTACAATGCTGTAAAAGGTGAGGGAGCAACATGTGTTGGATACAAAACTTTTGAAAAAAGCAGAAATTTTACCTTAAGCCCAAGTAAAAATATTGTTGTTTTCTGTAATTAAGGAAGTGTCCTTGAAAAGAGCTGGATTACCTCCTGCTTTACCCCAGTTTTGTATGGCTTTAACTCAAATCAATGGAAATCAATGGAATCACAGTAATAGAAAAGTAGAGGAGCACAATGACTGATGATACCGGAGTTTGAGAAAACTCTTCTCGACATTGATCAAATGCTCTGACCTTGGGGATTTGGCATGGAAAGGAAAGATTCCAGTTCCAGGATATGAAAGGCAGCATCACCTTTCTAAAATTTACTGTCTCATATTGCTGTCACACTGCTTTAGATATAGCAAGGGAAAAATTCAGATAATCTTACACAAGCAGCCCTAATGTCTTGAGCAGAGCATGAAAAGCCCTGTGTTTCATCAGTGAATCTGTATTTTCAGCCTTGGAAAGCATTTCTGTTGATTCATTTAGCTCATGCACTGTGTGTGTTTCAGTGGGTGGCTATTTAGTTAGTATTTGGAAAGCCAGGGATGCACAACATAGTGGAATGGGTATTTTGTCCATTTCATGAAATATACCCACTCCTGGATAGCCTCTCTGGCCATGGTACCATGGTCCTTGGGGAGGGATGGCATTTTGCACACAAACTCACTCGTGTTACCACATGTTCCACTGTCCTCATGACCAAATATATACTGCCTTTTTGACAGTCCATAGTCTCTGTAACTTGAAAATTATTTACAAACATTAATTAACCACCCACAGAATGGGCAGGAAAAGAC
>VYZW01023729.1:21369-32311 GCA_013401315.1 Balaeniceps rex
GAAGTGTCATCACTGGCATCTGAGTTAATATGTGAAGCTGAAAGGGGCTATTCTCACAGTTAGCACTTCAGGCTCTTGGCATACTCAAGCATATGTAATTGTATTGGCTACCTTGAGGTCATATTTTCAAGGATTTCTTTAGAACTACAGCAGCTAGAGAGAGTTCATTTCAAACAAACAAACAAATAGAACACACCAAAATATTTTGAAAACCAAGAAACTGACTCTGCTAACATACATGTTCCCTTTACAAGCCATAAAAAGAGAGTTTCCACCAAAGCTCAAGTAGCAGAACCACTTTTCAAGAACAAAAGGCTCTTAATGTAGCCTGCAAATAATTAGTGTGGAGTAGGTATATGCATGCAACTGAAGAAACATTGTAGAGATCAATTTGGATTCACCATGCACAAATTGCCTTGTGCCCTCTTATGTCCTATAATCATCTGATGATATCAAGCCTGCTTATTTCATTCTGGCTTGCACATCTTGGTCTTCAAAGCATTAGGTTTAGGTCTTAAGGTATTTAGGTGTGTAGATATTTGCATTATTTATACTTATCTTTTTCCTAATAAGATACAAAAGTTTTAATTGTACAGGGTAATTCATTAACATTGTCTCCTCATCTGTTTGGGAAGATGAATATTCTGGTCTCAGTCTGAAGAACTCATTTCATTCAAACCAGACCAAAAATCTTGGGCACACAGTCCAGGCATAATGATGGTAAGTCACATTAAACTCAAAGCATCACTACTCAGTTCAGAAGAGGAAACGGAACTGTTGAACCTAAAAATGATTCACGATTGTATAAGTGACTAAATTGTATGCAGAGAGCTTCTTTTAAGTAACTTTACCTGGTTAGAGAGAATAATAAAGGTGGCTAACTTAAAAATATTGCAGGTAAGGAAAGTTTTATGTTGTGTCTGTCAGCCTGTTTTCAAATCAAGAGATTACATACATTCCTTCTATGTATAGTTTCTTACTTTAAAGAAAGTCAATTATAAAAAATAAATTGACTTGATATGAATTGAAGTATAAAAAAGCTTTTTGCTGTATTATATTAATCAGATATTGAAACACATAACATATAAAGATGTGGCAAATAGATCTAGACTAAAAGCCAATCTCATTTTCCAATGAGAGGCTCTTTTTCCATGTTTATAGTCATAAAATGCCTCCTTTCTACCATGGGCTTCAGAGAGAATCCCAAATGCCATTACAGACCCTCAATTTTTCTTTACCTGTCCAGAGGGTCACAGCCCTGTAAGAAGCACTGCAGGGACCATACTACTGTGTCTCTGCAGCATCTCATTTAGAATTTTTAAATAAACACCCTGAATTTTCAGCTAGGCTGCACACATGGTAACATGTACTAGGAGGTCTTGAGCAAGTCATCCTGATTTCAACTTACAGCCTGAGTAATATTTTCGCTGCATCACATTTTGCCCATGTATTCCAAGACCAGTCTAAGTAGGACATTTCCCCTTTTGGTTAGAATTGGAGTAGGAGGTTAATACATTGCATTTCACTGTTTCAAAATCTTGGGTCTGGAGATCTTAAGCTTTCTGCCTTTACCATTTGCAGGTTTGACTTTAGGAGCTCCATTTTTATGGAGTACATGTTTTATAAAATATGAAATTCTCTTATTTGAACACCACCCAGCATTTCTGGTATAAAGCGGAACACAAACCCAGAATACTGGGGGAGAGTTAAAAAAAGTCATTTTATCATCTCATTTTTTATGAAACATATCAAACAGGAGTAACACTGAATGCAGAGACCTTTTTTCCTCTGCAATGCCTCTTAGGCATCCATTTGAAAAGCCCTTCCAATCTTTCGTAGCAGAGAGTTTAAAAAAGGACATGGCAGCCCAGGACAGAACTGCAGACAGGGAAAAACTTCAGAAATGTCTGAATTTCCAAAAGTCTTCTAAAGCAAAGTTTTAGAGTTCAAATACATTGCCAAAGTGGAGGGAGGCTGTACTGTCACTTGAGAAAGTTGGAGTGGGAATGGCTTTCTCCTTGCCACCTGTGACGTCTCCGAGTGCTAGGAGTCTTCTCTTCCCCAGGCTGGTGTGCATCACGATGTTGGGCTGAAGGATGACGAATGCTGCAAGTGACTGCTAGGTTCTGCTTGTGCAATTTTTGAACCATTCAGATATCAAGGAAGGATTTCTTCTCCCTCATTTTAGCCATATGAAAAAAGAAGCACATCATCTAAGCTGGTACCCTAACTTCTCAGCACAGTCCATGACAAAAGACAATCATCTCTGCTGAGTCTCCTCACCTATCTTGGGGTCTCAGAGCACTTCTCCTTTCCCTGCTTCAACCTTCTCTTTCTCCTGCTAACCAGGACCAACAGTGATGAAGTATCTTGTATGGGTGCCAGCCCATCCTCACTGCACTGAGTCAGTGCCCATCTGCAACATGGCACTGAGAGCAGTGTCCCCCTTGGTTTGCCCTTGCGGCACTTGTAAGCCTCTGGAAGAAACTGAGGAAAGGCTCTCAAAAGAAAGATGCTTTTCTGTGAATCCTGGGGAAGAAACCTGAGGTTTCCCTCAGTATGTCCCAGACTTTAAAACACTTGAACTTTGGGTTTCCTGCAAGATTAATCAACACTTGTAGCAGACCTCTCTGTGTTAGTCTTTTTTTTTTATCTTGTTTTTCCCTGCAATCTCATTAATCCTGATGTTCTACAGAAAAAAAAGGCTTATGTGATCACATTGCATGTGCAACTGTATCATCCCTTCCTGAGCTTAATAGCCCTTAAGCCATAAAATAATCATCTGCACCCTTGCATTCTCTCACTGCCTTTGCTGCTGGATATATAAAACCTATCATGGTCTTTGGATACCTTTTTTTTTAAAGCCAGCTTTATGACCAAGAATTGCAAATTAACAGTAAAAGTGTATGAGTGACAAGAATTTCCCTTTTATTCTTCCATTACAGGTCTCAGGTCTTCTCCCACCCAAGAAACTTATTAGAGGCAATAGATGAGACAGGAATATGGCAACAGGGCAAAATACTAACTCTCACAGAGAGGCTTTTTCATTTTTTGCTTTCTGCTATGCTCAGGAGGCAACAGAACCACAATGTACTCTCTAGTAGAAAAGATTACTTTCCCAACTAGACTTCTACTATCTCTTCCAGTAAAAAGAGGAGCTACAGAATTATATCAGCCCCTCACCCAGAAACTGAACTTCCCCTGCTTGCAGGTCCCCAGAGTGTGAGCTGCCCTTAGAGATGTACTTGTTGCGCATCCCCAGTTGGAGATATGATAGTCAGACATTTGTGAAAAGCAAATGTGGTAATAAATATTTCAGCAGAGGAAAGGGCAAGGGCACTCCCTTGTCTCATTCTCCAGTGATAAAAATAACTGGCCACCTGATCACAGATTACAATGGTGAGCTTACCCCTAACATTTGCATATTAGCACCATAAAAGATATCCGATAAAGTGTTTGTAGGTTTATTTGCAGCTTTAATACCAATGCCTGACAGCATTATCTGTACTGTTTATATGACTATAAAATAGCTTTATAGTGATACAATTAGTAATGCTAAGCTTAGATAGCATAAATGGTAGAACTGATTGTACCACTATAAACTTAACTTTATAGTGACATAAATGAGCAATATTTGCATCATCATGTTTTATCACATCAGGTAATCTCAGGCTTAAGAATATAACACAATAGTCCTGCATGCTTTAATTTCACATCTAAAATACAGTGAAAAAGAACATCCTAATTAATTTGTATGATGCTCAGCCCTACACTAATTTTCATTCACCTTAAGTTGCAGCGGCATTTTTTCTTCTTCAGTTATAAAATAATTGCAAGCACCTCATTTACAAAATTGTGTTCCTACAGCATTGGTGGGTTATGAGTGGTCCCAGTGATGCTTCCAGCAGCAGGGCCAATAGATGGGAGCTGATAGCTGGCACAAGCCAGGGCAGACTCTCTGCACAGACTTCTTTAATCATCGTCTTCCTTTCATCTCCTTCCTTTCCTATTTCAGTCCATGCCTTTTATCCCAAAGAGGAAGATGACGAATGAAAGACTGATCAGCTGCAAAACACGTTTCAATTCATTTCACGGTTTTGCCCATTCACTTCATAGCTGACATATAAATGACTTTGAAAGACTGTTTGCCTGCCATTCCCAGAGTAGCACTCACTAGCAGAAGACAGGAAAAAAGATCTCTAATATTACATTGTGTTCTTTGAAAAATGATTGTGTGACTACCAATTACTGGAGTGGATATCTGTCCTGAGTTAAGGTTTTATGCACATTGGTTAACTAGGTAGTATAAAAGTCCCCTTCTGGGCTTTTTGGATGAATTGCATTACTACTAGTAATACATCCTGATCCACAGGATTCATGATGGCAACTCCTTCTCTGTTCCTTCTCTTTGGCTGTAGTTAGCTTCACAGGAAAACACCTTCTTAGGACTTTCACCTACTTCCCTGCTTCTCTGCTTCTCCATGATACCGTGTCGTGGTTTAGCTCCAGTTGGCAACTGAACACCACACAGCCGCTCACTCACCCTCCCCCTCCCTGGTGGGATGGGGGAGAGAATCGGAAGGGCAAGAGTAGGAAAACTTGCAGGTTGAGATAAGAACAGTTTAATAACTGAAATAAAATAATAATAATAGTAGTAGTAGTAATAAAAATTGCAATGAAAAGGAGAACAAGAGAGACAAACAAAACCCAGGGAAAAGAAAACAAGTGATGCAACCGCTCACCACCCACCGACCGACACCCAGCCAGTCCCCGAGCAGCGATCGCTGCCCCCCAGCCAACTCCCCCCAGTTTATATACTGAGCATGACGTCATATGGTATGGAATAGCCCTTTGGTCAGTTTGGATCAACTATCTTGGCTGTGCCCCCTCCCAGTTTCTCGCGCACCTGGCAGAGTATGGGAAGCTGAAAAAGAAAGTCCTTGACTAGTCTAAGCACTACCTAGCAACAACTAAAACATCAGTGTGTTATCAGCATTATTCTTACACTAAATCCAAAACACAGCACTATGCTAGCTACTAGGAAGAAAAATTAACTCTCTCCCAGCTGAAACCAGGACATACCGCTACTCCAGGACTCTTTGATTTGGCCCACATACATAATGCCATTTAAGTCAACAGAAGGAATTCTAGTTCCTCAGGTAACAATGAATTGAGCCTCATAACCATGGATCTTCATGTAAGAAGACTTCACTAAGTAGGCAGCACCCTATAGCAGCCTGAATATGAGTATAGTCTAAAAGTTGAACAATCCCGGGACTCCAAGCCTAGGAGCAACTAAAACATTTTTTTTTTCTTTTAGCTGCAATGCAAGTCCGTCAAGCATCCATATTTTTGTCTCAAAAATGGTACCACTGTAGTGAACTGATGGCAAAATACGCAAATGCAACCTCTAAGAAGCCCTGAGGGAATTTACTCATCCATCTGTAAGCCTGGAGATGTAATTTATTTTAACAGCATTGGTATTTTGTGTATCCAGCACACCACACAATGTTTAAGTGCATGCAGTAAATTCTCCCACTCCCTCCTGTTTCAGCGCTATGTAGACAAGGACATATGCTTACTGTTAGGAAAGGGAGAGCAAATATAGCATCACATGTAAATGAAATAATGTTTTGCTCTCCTCAGAAATAGGGAAGGATGCTGGCAATTCCACAGTGGTACCACAGGGGAACTCCAAATTCAGTCACAAATTCCAGGAGCTGCTTTCACTTATCTTCTGAAATACCCTGATTCCTTTTGGAGGTGCCCAAAGCCATTTAATTCCAGCTTCCAGCCTCTTCTGTGGCTATTTTGTACAGGAACATGACGGAGATGCCTATATTTTGGAAGCAGTTAAGACTTTTTGACAACACATAGAGAAGAACTCAGAGATAACTGCTAGCATCATGCACTATTCAACAGGCATGTCAAAACCGGAAAAGAACTGTCTAAAACCATGAGGACATTTTGTTCTGCTTATCCGTCTCATCCATGGTGCACCTTTTATGCACCTGAGCATATTCTCAGCACCCTGAGAATATCTGTGTTCCCTGTTCTCCACTGTCCCCATGTTCCCCAACACATTGCATGAACAGAGTTAGGGGTCAAAAAAGGGAGTTCTCTATGGTAACTACAAGGAAAAAGAGGGAGATAGCAGAGCAGCTGGAGAAGCAAAAGCTGACAGAGGTGATGTAGCATCTTCATTGGTCCAGTTTCTAAAAATTCCCTTCTGCTGATCACTAAAGCAAACTTCAATGTGTAGCTCTATACGTTCATCTCTGAACAGAGGTCCTGCCAATCCAGCATCTTTTCCAGCAGCTACTTCAGATTCTCATGGACTGACCAACCAGCAGAGTTCTTCCTCATTCTCACACAGATTAATGCAGGCAACCAGTTCTACCTGCTTTTTCCTTACACAACAACATCTCACACTCCTCTGATTTTTCCCTTCATGCGTCTTTTAGGAAATAAAGAACCAGGAAGGTCGTATAAGGCTGCCTGACATGACCACATATCTGTCCTGCACACAGCTCACAAAACCTGGGGCAAGTTCTTTCTGCGTCTCATTACTAGGAAAATTCATAAAGCCTGAAGAAAAGGTAACTTCTTGAGATATATTTTCTTCAAGGAACTGTAGCCTAGCTTAAGGACATACTGCATAGCTACAATGAAAGACTGAGCTAACCCCAGTTTAAGTAGAATAAAACAAAATCAAAGATCCTATCTAAATTAGACATTGGAGACAGTCATCATGTGGTGTAAACAAAATTTAAATAATCTTTTAGATAATCCTTTTCTATATCTGTGAGGTTTCTTGGCATTCTTCTTTTGTGGAAAGCAGCTTCATCTTGCAACATCCAAGCACCATCAGTGGCATTTCTTGGTGCATACACTATGCACTCCATGAAAAGGAAACTAACTCCAGTTGTTGTTAATGTTCCCTGTCAATATATAATCCTGAAAACTCCACTGGTAGGAGTACATTGGTCACTTATTCAATGTTTTCATGGTGGCCTCTTATTTTATTATTCTTTTTATGAGAGCTATTAAAAGCTTTTAAACATTTTCTGGCTTCCTGGAGGGTAATAAATTATCTGCACTTCCAAAATAATCAAGGATAATAGTCTTTCTAGAACACTTAGGCTGACCATATGGGGGTAACTAGGGAAATCCAGATGGTTACTGCCACACTAACATGCATTTAACCAATAATGGCTACCCAGGTTTTCAGAGCTTCTCAGTATATTCTCATTATATTAATATACTTCTGTTACTGAAATAAGTGAGAATTAATTGCTTCTAATTGAGTTTGGTGGTGTTAAATCAAATTAGTGTCCACAGCATAATACAAACAATGTCAACAATATTGACTCCATTACAGCAACTGAATAAACTCTAAATACAAGTGCTCAAAATCGCATCCTTTAGGGATCTCTACTGACTTAAATACTGACCATTAAAGAAGAATGAGTTTTTATAAGAACAGCCCTTAGGAGTCCCACCATCTCCCATGCATAACATGAGCTGAACCCAATCAAACCCAAATTTTGAAGATTCAAGGAAGTGTGAAAGAGCCAGTTTGCATAATTCATGCTGCAGAAGATATCTGATAATATCCATGACCCCAAGAACTTCCGTCCTTTTTCGCTCCCCAGGGTAAAGCTTTCAAAATATGTTAAATACATGAGAAAGAGGTGCAATGACATCTGTAAAACAGTAAAGTCTTGATATTCCAGTTCTTTTCAAGCCCCATTTTCACTGCTGCTAACAAGCAGGTCATCAAATAGGGTAAGACTCTCTGGCTAGAATGACCAGAGTGGATCGCTTAGCAATTCTTTGGATTTCTCATTCTGAAGATATTCTGAGATAGAATTTGTAACTGTCACACGTGATAGCAACCACAATTACTTTTCTTAGAGTGATACTGACTGTTCATATCTAAAAAAGTTTTCACCTGAATTTTCCTACTAAGATACAAGCGGACTCTGACTTTCTGCAATATTTTCAAGTAGGCGCGTGCGTTACTTTCCATAGGTTTGCCATTTCTTCTGTGTTGACAAGAATGAGCCTCCACCCTAACATGCAATGGTACAGCCATGGTTAATTACTTATATAGCCCTTCAGTAGCACATCCCATAATAGGATAGGATAAAAGTGATGTAGACACTTGTTTTTCAGGTGATAAAATAGACAAAGCAGGCTCAAAACTGAATAGATAAATAAAGGAGGACTTTTTTTTTTTTGGAAGAGGGGTAAAATTTATTTTTCTAAACTTCTATCTTGAGCTGAAGTAGTCATCTAGAGAACTGCTGGTAAACAGCTTGTCAAGATCAGTTCCATTACCTATGGGGAGGTGTCAAATATTTACCCTTATCCCAGGGAAATTCCACTAAACCTGACAAATGTTATTTCTGTCCTGAGGAAATCCTCCAGGCATTCTGTGGAACTAAATATTGAAAAACCTAACCCACTCTTTGCAAAAATGTCTTTGTTGGTACTGAGCAAATGGAAACTGAATAATATTAAAGGCTTATTCTGACCAAACACAGGACACTTCAAACCATGGAAGATAGCACCCACAGAGCATTAGTGCAGATGGGTAAAAAGAAGACCTTGGTTTTAGTTCTGAATTTCCAGGCAATGAAACCACATAAAAAAACCCCACTGGATGGGCTGTCCAGATGTCACCTAAACCATCCTTTTGCCCAAGGCTATCTCAATCATTACTGAAGGGCATTTTCCTAACACTATTCTTAAACCTGCTCAATGATAAGAGTCACAAAACGTCACAGGCAATCCATTTCAGAGCAGAAAATGTTTTCCTAATGCCTACCTTCTTTTCTTATGCTCTAATTTGAGCCTGCTACTCCTTGTCCTCCACATAATGAGCATAGAAAAAAATGAAATTTGTTTACTTTTTTAAGCTTTCTTTTAGTACCTGAAGGCCAATGTCCTCCTACAATTTTCTCTCTGATCTAGATGAGACAACTCCAATATCTCCAGCCTCCCCTCTTGGGTCATATTTTCTAGATCACTGTTCATTCTCATTGCTGTTCTCACACCAACCATTCCCAATATTTTTCCAAATGTGATGACCATAAGCATAAAAACCCTAGCACTAATGCCTCAACAATGCTATAGCAAATTACTCCATGCTGCTGGCATCATTCTTCCATTTCTACATCCCAGGATGGCATTTGCAATTGCTCCCATATCATCCAAAAGCAAGACACTGTTGACTTATAT
Organism: Balaeniceps rex; assembly: GCA_013401315.1. NCBI lineage: Eukaryota > Metazoa > Chordata > Aves > Pelecaniformes > Balaenicipitidae > Balaeniceps > Balaeniceps rex. Next base: position 30,616 of record VYZW01023729.1, read on the forward strand.
TCAAATTGTGACTCACTCTAGTCGCATATCCTTCCCTGAAGTACTGTTCTTCGCCTCCTGTATTTCATTGTTGGTTATTCTTCCAGTGGAAGTTACATGTGCAGAATACAGGCAAGTAAAAGCTAATATTCTCTTATCCAACACGCAAACATAATGAAGATTTGTTCTCTAATACCAAACTACATAAACATTTCCTTCTAATTACAATGTCAATGAAGGTTGCATCAACTTCCACAACTGGATATGATTGAATAAGGTATTTAATGAACAATGACAAAAACAATGGTTTTATAGACATGTCTTGTCAATGTTTCAGCTATTTGAATGAATGTTGTGAAGAGACTGACAGGAAGAAATCCATAGAGTAAGCACACATATCAGATTGTCAAATACACAGCACATCCATGTCTTTCCTCCTGGGTAGCAGAGCCTGAAGAAGGGCAACATGGAACACAAAGAAGCTTGAATTTCAAAACTTACAGACCACTTGGTCTTTGTGACTGATGTTTTGTGTCCTAAGTTGCCACAAACTGTCTACCCCAGCAAAGTCAGTCATTACTCCTTAAAATAAATAAATAAGTGATCAAAGAAACAAAATGGCTGTACCTCATTGCTCAAAAGATTATTTGCTTTTTGTTTAGTTTGATGTTAGATCTTCTTCTCTTAGGTTTGTTAATTTTGCTCCAGTCTTGCAGATACTGACTTTCTAGAGTGATTTTTTAAAAGTCAAGGCTACATTAGAACCTGAAATAAAATTAGATGCAACTGTTGTGAATTCTCCTATGCCTGAAATATCTTCTGGAAATCCAATAGTTTGGCAGCGTGGTGAACATGGAAAGACATTTACCCTTGATTTCCCTGCAGTGAGTTAAGGTGTTTCTCTATGTGTGCAAAATATTGACATCTTAAAATATTTATGTGTTAAGTAGACAAAGATGTTTCACATTGAGCTGCTAGAAATGTCCTGAAGAATATCTTTAAATATTCATGTTTCCCAATGCAGTCCTTAGTCTGTTTGCAGTGACAAGACATTTCAGCTTGTTATAACTTTGGTATAATTACACCCCTCCATTGTTCTTTTCCCCCCTAGATATTTTGTGCATATAAATAATGGCATTTTCCTGGGCAGGGGTAAAACTAATTTGTTATTTCACCTGCTTCTTTTATGAGCAGGAACAATTCAAAGCTACTTATCACATTTTAAGCAATTTGTTCTTCTGTTTGTAATTATACATTGCACATGCTTAATAGCCAGGGGAACAAATAACCGGACAAAAGTGAACATGAGAGTAGTACTTCAAACTGATGTTGTCAGGTAACACACTGTACAGAACACACTAATCATGGAGAAACATGGAGAAAGAAAATATTCATGCCTCATCCCACTCATCTGACGTGTCCAAGGATCAAATTTCCAAAATGTCTTTGGGTAACTTAGGAACATAAGTTATTTTTTCCAAAAATGAGATTAGCATTTAGATATTCAGATTCTGGAACTTCAGGAACTGCAAAAAATGGCACCATCCATTTATACAAACTTCTTCATTTTGAAAACTGAATTTGAAGTACTGGAATTAGGGGTGAATTCAGAATCTTTGTTAAACTCCACTGCAGGGATATGAGTCATTTTAAGACACTCAAGACTCATTACTCTAGTCTCCTTAAAGAACACACTGTATTAAATAAATTGAGTATA
>VYZW01023731.1:2508-54929 GCA_013401315.1 Balaeniceps rex
TGACACAAACTAGGGATCCAAAAAGAGCATAAAAGCGCTCCCAGCTGGAAGAGCATACTCCATTGTTTCACCAATTCTGTCCTTTCTGGGTCACCTTATAACCAAACCCATTGAGCTGTTAGTTAAGACATCTGTGAGCTAGAAGTGGTAGAAAAAGTTATATTGTCGTAAGCTGTTTCAAAATCCTGAGTTATTTGGAAGAGTGATGCAATTCACAATGAATTAATTTTTCTCCATTCAAATACCTCTGTGGGAATAAGTCTGCATGCTGTACAGTTTGTATGCACAATTAGTCATTGCAGAGGATTCACAGGTACATTTTCCCAAGTTTTTAAGGTACTTAATTTATAAAGCAGCGTGGAGAAAGTTAAAAAAAAAAAAAAAAGAATAAAGTTACCAGGGAAGCATATGTTTGGTTTTGAACTGCTAGCATCCAAAGCTACACAGGGAGCTATAGCACAGGAATTGTCATTTTGGGTTTAGAGGAAAGGAAGGAAAATAAATCCAGGGTGATGCCTGCTTCTTGATTTTGCTTTGCATATCTTGCTTTTCAGATATTGAATTATGTGACTATGGTTTGGAGAGCAAACCATTTGTACACAGGATTTGTATTTGTTCTTTTAAACCTTCACTATATGAAAGAAAATGGGTTATACGCAGTCTACCAAGATATCTGGGAGATAACAGGAGGCTGTTCCGGGGAGTGGAAAGTGCTCTTTTTTCAAGCATGCTAAACTTTGAAATCTCCTTGCGAAGTTTTCATGCTAATTGTGTCAAGATTCTGTGAAACTAAATGTAGTAGCTTTAAAAGACAGAAATCACTATTACCGATAACTGCAGCATTTGAAAGTTCAAAGCTGAAGACAGACAGAGAAGTAATAGTGATCTATAAGCCTATGTACATTTGACCGCCTATGTACATTTGACCACCTATGTATCATCTAATTATTGTCTATGTTTTGTTAAAGGTTCCATTACACTGTGTCTGCTTATTTAATATGCATAACTGCGGAAGTACATTTCTTAAATGCTCAAAATTTGGGAGAGTGGGTAGGGAAACAAACTTGGCATGCTGATTCTTTTAGTTCAGAGTCTCCATGGAGTTGTACATGCTCTCCTCTTGATTCTGTGTAATATTGTGCAGGAAACACTTTTCCGGTGGATGTTAATGAAAAACTTAAACTGAACTTCTCAAGATGCTTTTTCAGCTTTGACGTGTCCTTTGTCATCTGGTATTTGGTAACCACCTCATCTGCTCAGAACTGTAAAGAGCTCCCACTTGGGTATGTTCCTGAAGCTCATGTGAAAGGACTGGAGAAGACATATGCCCAAAGTATCAGACAGATGAGAGTATTAGATTCTCTCCCAGTAGAAAATGGTACCTCTACGTAGGAGAGGATGGGTTTGAATTTTGTACAGTGAGCGGTTACCTATGTGTTCACAACATAAATAGGAACTCTTTATTTGGCCCCCTAATAATCTTGAGAAAGCAATATTTTGGGGGTGCAAAGTTATACAAAACTAAGTGAAGGAGGGTTTTGTGCAGTGTTAGTGTGTGCGTATGGCTGTGTATTCATACACAGATACAAACTCAATGCTTCTGAGTTTGTTTGGGATTGTCAGAAAAGTCTTCTGGATACATTGTACTCAGTTTTGTTAAATAAATACATGCTATAATACTGAGCCACTTAAAGCTTTGTGTGAGTGCTTGGAATTCAGTTAGTGGAAGAAGAAGTCCCCAGAAGGCAGCCCTCATCCACAGGGATTTCTCAAGTAACTTGGCTGTGTTTAGCCAACAAGATCTCTCTGCAGTTTTATGGGAAGTGCTAAACAAATAATCTTTTGATTTTACTACTGTGAGTTCAGAGAAGCCATTTATCAAGGATGGGAATAAGCAAATGGGTTACAAGTACTTGGTGCTTTCTTTTGCATCACACAACTGAATGCACTTCTGCTTCTGTAGAATTGACTTGGGATGTCTAGTAAAGCAATACATTCAGAAAGAGAGATACTGATAAGTTTAAGTCATCTCTGTCCTTTTAAACAAGCTATGGTCAAACAATGCTGTTCATAGTTTCCAGTGCTATTCCGGAACTACATTATAATTTCTAAACAAAATCAGATATCATAAAACTGTATGTCAGCTTTTCTTATATTAAAACTTTAATAGAAAAAGGGTAGCCAGCTGATCAAAAAATCTGTCTCCACAGCTTCATGTTTAAATAGTCACTTTGAGCATGCGAGGGTAATGCATCACATGGAAGTCTGTTCTTCCATCTGCTGGTCTAGTGATATGTTATAACAAAAATTTCATTCCCAAGACCTTGAAATCTTGTGCCCTGTATCACTGACGTCATGATCCATTTCCTTCATGCATTCAGTCAGAGCTCTCTTATCAATCTGTAACTTTGTAAAATGGCTGCAAGACTGTGATGTTTCAGGGTTTTTTCCTTGTGCGTTTTTTCAGGCTTTTCTTCCTTTCATTTCCTTTCTTTCCTTTTCCTTCCTTCCAGTATTACAGAGCAAAGGGTGCAGAATTGGTCCTCCAGGAATGGACATTTGTTTTCATTTAAGGACCTACAGAGGTTCATGTCATAAAGCCTTAGCCAGTGGAAGAAATTACTTTTCCCCAACTATGTACAAGAATGTCAAGATATTACACTAAAGCAGATTTCTCTTTTGGATCCGAGAGATCCAATCTTCAAAGTGATGGAAGCAAATAAAACCACTTAATAATAACCCACTGGTAGTCCTTCCTCTTTGAAACACCTCTCATTTTGAGTTTGACTATTTTCTTTCTTTAGCTAGGAGTCGATATGTCTTGCTATGTCCTTGTCTGAACTGCTGAACAGCTCCTAACTGCAGGTAGCGCTCTGTAAACATTATTTTTCCCTCCACATCTTGGCATTTTCTGCAGTAAGCTTTCTTTCCTACCTGCATGCGGAAGACAGGACTCCGGAGATGACCAATATGATCACCAGGAAGCCGTTTATTATACTTTGCATACAGCTTTTATATTCTTCTACGCCCCGTACATGCAATCACGTAAACTTTACTGACTCCTGATTCGTACATTACTACTGTCTATCACAACAAGCATATAAGCCTCGCCCTCACTCATTGGTTATTTCATTGTCATTATCTTATCCTGCTTGCGGTTACTGCCTCTCTATTCTAGCAACTAAGTTCTATATACTGGCTAAGCATTTCTCCAAACCCATACAATACTTGACCTTTAACAACACCCCGACCCTCAACCCACTTTATCCTCACTATCAGGACCTGATGCCCTCGCTCTGCTAGGAATGTATCCACACCTGCAAAGACTCAACCCACCCCAAGCAAGACCAGGGTCAGAAACAAGTCTTGCTGCAGGGGAGTTCTTCACCCACTACTGCAATAATGCTTTTCCTCAGCAGTTTTGTTTCTTGACAACATCTAACCCACTTTGAGGTTCCTCAAAGAGTAACCAGACCTTTGCCATCTCTCTTCATAGAATCATAGAATCATTACAGTTGGAAAAGACCTCTAAAATCACCTGGTCCAATCATCAACCCAACAACCACCATGCCTACTAAACCATGTCCCAAAGTGCTACGTCTACATGGTTTTTTAATACCTCCAGGGATGGTGACTCCACCACCTCTCTGGGCAGCCTGTTCCAATTCTTGACCTAAAGAAAGAAAAAAATTTCTTTCAGTGAAGAAATTTTTCCTAATATCCAATCTAAACCCCCCCTGACGCAACTTGAGGCCATTGCCTCTTGTCTTATCACTTGCTACTTGGGAGAAGAGACCAACACCCACCTCGCTACAACCTCCTTTCAGGGAGTTGTAGAGAGCGATAAGGTCTCCTCTCAGCCTCCTCTTCTCCAGGCTAAACAACCCCAGGTCCCTCAGCCGCTCCTCGTAAGACTTGTTCTCCAGACCCTTCCCCAGCTTCGTTGCCCTTGTCTGGACACGCTCCAGCAACTCAATGTCCTTCTTGTACTGAGGGGCCCAAAACTGAACACAGTATTCAAGCTGCGGCCTCACCAGTGCCAAGTACAGGTGCATGATCACTCCCCTCCTCCTGCTGGCCACACTATTTCTGGTACAAGCCAGGATGCCGTTGGCCTTCTTGGCCACCTGGGCACACTGCCGGCTCACATTCAGACGGCTGTCAGCCAGCACCCCCAGGTCCCTTTCTGCCAGGCAGCTTTCCAGCCACTCTTCCCCAAGCCTGTAGCGTTGCATAGGGTTGTTGTGACCCAAGTGCAGGACTCGGCACTTGGCCTTGTTAAACCTCATACAATTGACCTCGGCCATTGATCCAGCCTATTCAGATCCCTCTGTAGAGCCTTCCTACCCTTGGGCAGATCGACACTCCCGCCCAATTTGGTGTCATCTGCAAACTTACTGAGGGTGCACTCGATCCCCTCATCCAGACCATTGATAAAGACATTAAACAAGGCTGGTCCCATGGGGCCATGTGCCTCTGTGCAGGCTGCTCTGACGCCAGCAAGAGCTGTTTCTACCTGTTCTGTACCAAGCAGAGACAATGCCTGCTGAGAGGGTGAAGGTGACTGAGCACACAAAGCAGATGCTCTCGTTTTAAGCTCACAGAGATGCGAGGTGCTTTTGTTTCTTAAGACCCTTTAGAAAGCAGTTGCACTGTCCTCTCTGAGGGTGGAGTACTGACAAAAATGCTTAGTAACAGCACTTCGTTCACTTGCATTGATCTCTGTCTATGGTTTTAAGTGCCTAACCTTGAAGTGGGTGGCCTGGATACTTACTAATTTCACAGCTAGGCCGATGTCACAGACGCGCTTTCTGCGTATTAAGTTTCAGCTTTATCAGTCTTAGAATCACTTATGATTAATTACTGCCAGCATTTTGGGAACACGGGCAGTTCTGTATTCCTGTGGATGTACAGCTGAAGCAATGATAAGTTCCTTTTCGTTATCAAGTGTAGAAATATCAATGTAGTAAGTGCTGACTTCCTGCCTGGCAGGTTGCTTGCAAACAGCATTTACGTTCCTGGCTTTCCAGGTGTTTCTTGATTATTTTGCTGATCAGATGTATTTGCAGCCTGCACTTCCACTCTCTCTAAAGCACCTGTCCTTGTTGTATGAAAATGCCACTGAAACAATCACAGAGCAAAAAAAGAGCAGAAAGCTGAATTTAACTAATTTTTTGTATGATTGACTGGTTAGCTAAATTTTTGTTGTTGCAAATCTCTGTCCTGCTGTAGAGCTGTGGAAACTAATCTGTAGTGTAGGTACAGCATACTATTAATTTTGGCATTCTGTAATCTCACCTGAACTGTTAAAAAAACTGCTCAGTCTGCCTCAAGACTGGTATGAGCTGTTTCTGGCTGACTTGGAATTTCTAAGGTTTGAGATAGTGAAAGTAAAATTAACCACCAAATATTTGACATAAAATAGCTGGATACCAAGTGAAGAATCAGAGAGAAATAGCTTGATATTAATTTTGTCATCTGCCACAAAGGAACTAAGTTTAATTGGTGTAAATTCTGTTTGTTAGGATTATTAGCATTTCTAGTTAGCAATTTTGCTAGGTTTCCAAGCCTATTCTGCAGGCATGCAGAATATTTGATCTTGCCAAGAGCCTGCAGCGATGGCCCTGTTAGGAAGCAGTAAGATGATGATGGCCAATGCAATAGGGCCTTGCTTATCAGCAAGGAAATCTAGGCCCTATTGAAGTCCATGCCAAACCTCTCCTTAAAGTCAGTAGATTCAGAGGTCAGCTGTAGGTGCTGGATCAGAGCTGATATCTTCTGCCTATTCCAAGAAAAGTGAAGTTAATGATGTAAGATGATGAGGCCTCAGCGAGAGTTTTAGGAAAAAGAGATGTCACACAGAAAAAGCCAGTGAAAATTAGATACCACCTTGGTGGTTGGATCTAGAGGATGGGTGTGGAGCTGACCACCTGCAGTCTCGATACAGCTTCATGTCCTATGGGGCAGAGCCATGTGAGCATGTGGAAACTGAATTAGCACAGTAGAGGTGAAACCTTTTTTTTTGGTTACTTTTGGAGAATGTTTAAGGTACATGTTAATGTGTGGTGCACCAAAGATACCTGAATGTCCACTGGGTCCCTCACACCTGGTCCAGAGCAGGGACAATGCCAAATCCATCACCTTAATTATAGGCCTTAGTGACAGCAAATGTGTTTGCTAGGAGACTTATAATTTCAAACGCTCATGATGGCAGATATGCCGAAGAGTAACACCAGGACTCGATATCGGTGCTTCTTAAATTAGGAAAGCAAATGGCCGACAGCTTCCTGCCGTGGTGCTCAGTCCGCATCCCTACAGGAAAAAAACAGCCCTGAGAGTTGCTGGAAGTAGATGGAAAGCTCCTGGTGAAATAGCTAGACTTTGTATGCTGAACCAGTCACCAGGAAAGGACGGTTTTCTTTGTTTCTTTCTTCTGCTTACGTTACTTAGGATTTGCGCCTGACTAAACTCTTTCCTGCTGAGCATGCCTCGCTGTCTGCTGCTGTGCTTTGTTCCTGTCACATACTTCACAAAAATCTGGGTTTTTCCCAGTCTGGAGGTTTAAAAAAAAGCTGTCATTGTTTTCAGGTGTTATGTGGCTGATGCTGGTTTTGGGCCAGTCCAACGGCATGTCACAGGACCAAGCTGCTGGGCCGCATTCAGTTGCAATAAACTTTAGAAGCAAACATGTCTGTTGTTCTGTATCACATTTTATTGTATAGTGCCTAGGGATGCAATTATTTAAAAATTTAAAGTCTGAAATTAAAAATAGCATTCTTTTTGTTAACTTCAGCGCTTGTGGCAAATAAGTAAATACTTACATATGCAATCAGGTCAAATACTGTTCCTGAGAATCCATAGATCTCTTTTTTTTTTAAGAGACTAAAATAAAGTAAAAGACATTAAAAATTTGTGCTTGGCAGAAGGACAGAAACATTGGATTACACCAGGCACAGGTTTAAGAGTAAAATACTGGTAGATACAGTATTAAGACTAGCCCCCCACAAAACCATACCAAGCATTTAGGGTGAAAGAGATCAAAAATTATGTACAACACCCAGCCTCTGCCCACAGCCAAAGCTCAGGTTACTTCCAGCACTGTCTAACAAACACAAAACTTCTCATACAGAATATTGAAAGCCTTCCAAAATGGGAGAAAGTACATTTCTCTCTGAAAATATGTAATTCTTCTTAATAAGCACTAAGCTACAACGTTTACCAGTGATGGAATAAAGCTTGTAACTCCTTATCAGATATTAAAGGAAAAGCTGTGTGTCATAAATTACAGTCCAAGTTAAAGTAACTGTTTTGTCTGCCTTTTAAGCATGCATAGAGGTATGCAAACATGAAATGCTTTATGCTTTCATAAAACTTACCGTACAAAGATTCCAGGAAGGTCTTCTAAAATTGAAGTGAATTAGTAACTTGATGCAACAGTCACGTCTCCAGCTCTCTAGATTGTCCCAAGTTCTCCAGGAAAGCCTGTCTTCTAAAAAAAGTTGCATAAATAAAGGCATCGCTTTAATGTGACCAAAAGTCCTAGTTTTGTGTCACATTTTTCCCTACAATTTAACTGTAAGTGCTTCTAAAAAGTACTGAAAATGAAGCATAAAACTCAATTTGGCTTGAGAAAACTGCCTTTTTACCTCTATTACTCTTTTAATTGAAATACAATGTTAATTTCCACCAATTAGTATGTAAGGAAGCAAATGATACTGCGTGGTAAAAACAGGTTCAGGGGGTCTGTGTGAAAATCCCACTGGCTATAGCGAAGTCCTGTCTGTGGGTCATTGCACACAGCAGCCCTATAAGCAGTGGGATAATGTGCATGTGCAGCTTGGACAAAGTGTACTGATACCCAGCCTCACCCATGGAATGCGTAAAAGACTCTGTCAGTTTATGCCCATATGTTAAGTTTTATGGAAGGGACCCAAGCTTTTCCTCTGTAAATGCTTCTCCATGGTTCCGTGGCAAAGAAGCTCCTTCACAAATGTCCGAGATGCCCTCTTAGGCTTGTTCAGAATCGATTTCTTTTCACAGCAACATCATTAGAAGGAACACAATATAGAGAATAAGAGCTTTCATGGATCTGGGATTTATTCTTTGGAGTAATTAACAGCTCACTGAACTGAGGATTTGGTTATCAGTAATGTCTGTTCTTTTAGGTAGAATAATAAAATTGGTAATAGTTGCCATTCATTTTTATTTAATAGAGTGGTGAGGTTTTTTTGTTAGCAGAACTCAGGAAATGAACAATCTTGTTAACATGTCCCGCTCTAAGTTGTTGGTTGTCATTGCAATGCTGCTCTGCCAAGGACAAAATAATAGAAAATAACTTAAGATAATGTAGTCTATAAATTACTTTCACTTGAAGAGTTAGTGTAGTCCTGTTCTGAATGGGTCCTAGAAAAAGGAATGTTAATTAACTGACTGGTAGACATTTGTTTTAAAGAAAAAAAAATGAGGAAGAGAAAATAATGTTATTAAAGGAGAACAGAAATATCTCCTGGGTTTAATTATTCAACAGTATTTAGTGGTGATTAATCATTGCTGGCAATACTAAAGCAAAGACAAAATATTTAGTCTAACACTTTGTAAAAAAATCTCTAAATGCTCAAGTGAGGTCTTGGGTCCCTTTTCTTTGATTCTTGCAGATCTTTACGAAGTTTTATCTTGCCTTTCAACATTCCTAACAAAGTCAGAAACTCAACCACTTGTGCACAAGAGAAATCGGCTGTTATATTATCCTGACATTACGTATTATCCTCATCCATAACTTTACCATATTTGTTTTTCAAAATAATGCACTGAACGATTTATGTAATGATCTTTCTGGCTATGGCATGTTCACGTGCTATTTCCTGTAGCTCCTGCCATGAATACTCACTGCTTGTCCCATGGAATTGCTAGCTACTTAACGTTGCTCTAGTTATTTCTGCTCCAGACTGAATGACTCTCAAACCCACAAACCACTTTCAGGATAGTCATGTGAACACTTCTGTATTTTTTCTGTGCTTGTGTATTTGGACTAAGCTGTGAAAGCGGAGCAAGCACCTTTTTTTCCCCCTTTTTAAAATTTATTTTTCTTTTTAAGACTGAATGAATCTGGTTTGATTTGTTACACAAAACTGCTGAGTTTTGAGAACTACATATCCTTGTCTAACTATCATGGCTACATGTAGAGAAGCACAGTGGCTTTGATAGGCTCTTTTACTTCTATTCAATTTTACTGATTTTTTTATGTTGGCTGTCCTGTGGGAGATGTGAAGACATATCATGCCCTGGGGCAATCCCTGCAAGATTGAGGATTGCTGGAATGTGGAAAAATAGTCAAAGCCATGAAGTAAATCTGTGGGTCATGCAGCTTGCCAGAGGACCTTGATAAGCTGCTGCTCAAATGTTGTGTATCTTTTTAGAAGGAACAGTTTAAAAAAGCAGAAGTCATGCTTTGCTTCCTGGTGGAAGGTAGGAATGAAGATGGCCACTAGCATCACTTGGCCCATCTTTCAACCTCATGACCTTAGAAATGGCCATGTGCAGATCCCCCTTGGGGAGCTGGGAGAAGAGCTCCATTAGATACAGTTGACCAATGCTTTTTGTAATATTCTGTTACATTTATATCACTCTGCGCAAACTTTGCAACCACTGTTCTAAGACCACTGGGCACGTATTAAAAAATTAACACATAAAAATTGTAAATGTGGTCTCTGCATAGAAATACCCATGACGAAAAAGTAAGCAAAAGAGACTTTTTTTCTGGCTTAATGGTGACAGTCATGATGAATAGGCAAGCTTCACAGAAGGTAAGCCAAAGGATACAGGCAACTGGCATAAAACTTTTATTGACTATGATATTTATTAGGACGTGACAGTAAACACAGTTGAGAAGCTGTTACAGCCAGGCAGTGTGAAGCATTTTAGTTTTGGTATTTTATAAAAAGCTAGTATAGAAAAAAGTGTACCATATTCCAGCCCTACAATGGGATTTCATCCTACATTTTAACTTCTATCCAGTGATCAGGTTGTAGCGCCATGTAGTGACTGCCAGTCTTCATTAGGACTGTTTTCATCATTCCTTTTACTTCTCTCTTAAGTCCTTCTGGAGGGCCAATACTAACAGCTAATGCTCTTGGTGCTGGGGAACCAAACATCTGCATGGCCAGTGGGGTAGAAACTTCTGGGGAGAACAGCAGCTGGGGATAATGTCTGAGAACAGTCAGGAGGTATGATGCAGCTGCAGAGATGGATGCAGTTGTTCAGCTCTCCTTTTCATTATTTTAGTAGGAATCTAACCAGGGATTCTTACAGGTTGATGTGCAGTTTAGCACCTAATAAGGGTTTAAAGTTGCACACTCAAAAGTGGTGCTGCTGCTTTGGGATGGTCAGTATGTGGTGCCTACCCGTATCTTGGTGTTCTCATTGATGCTTAATTCTTCCATTAAGCTGCCATCAGTGACGTGAAGGAAGAGGAAATAATCCAAGATGTTTGGGTTGCAGGTGAAGTGCAATATACCTTCCTCTTCTTTTGTCATCAAAACTGAGCTCTGGTATCCCAGTTCTCATTGTGGTTGACCAGTGTTTTATCTCAGGAGAGACAGCGGCATGCGGCGATGTCAAAGCTGCAATAGTCTGCAATCCTTTCTTATCCATGTGGTTCTTCCTGTCAGTGTGTGAGCTGCACGAGAACTTACCTTGGCATTGCCTTGGCATCATTTTGAGGCCTTTTTGAAGTTTTTTTCACCCTCATTTCCATAGTCACAGAAAATGGCCCTTAGCTGAAGTTGAGTAATATTGATTGTGTAAATCAGGGATCTGACCCATAATTTATTAGCGTTTGCATAATTCTTTGAAAATGCCAACTGCAGCATAACTGCTGCATGTTCCTGCTCTTCCATAATAGTCCAGTAGCAGCTCTGTTTGACTGGTGGAGATTTTGTCAATGGAGTTGGGCAGCTGACTTTTGCTAGGGTTAGAGTGACAAAACCAGAAAGAGCTTGTTCTGTGGCTGGCACACCATCATACTCAAGGGCAGTCTTGTGTCCCCCTCAGCCAGATGCTTTACAGGCCTCACTGGGCTGAAGACTGGAAGATTAGTTTTCTCCTAACTAGCTTAGGGTTTAGGTAATTGGTTTTCTGAGGACTTAAAAAATAAAATAAAATTGTAAATCTGACACAAGGTCAGTGTTAGTTGTTTGCTTATCTGCTCTAGGCTGTTTGTGAGAAGCATCAAATGCATTTATCTCTAAAATGCTTGGAAATAAAACGCTGTAGCAGTTCATGTTTGTAGCTTGAATTAGTAAATACACAGGGCTTGTTTAAGCTCTCAGTATTGACAAAGTCGTCATCGTATCTTCACACGAGGACAGCCTTACAGCCTCGTCCTTTGGGCTGTTTGACCTATCAAATTAATCTTTAAGGTCTGATTCCCTTTGAGCTCAGGTCACTGTGAAAACAGAATAAAATAACTTCTGTGGATGCCACTGGAGACCTTAAAAACTGTTACGGAGGTCCTCCGACTGACTCTTCCTAAGGTGAACCGTGCAAGGGCCATGGGGGTTGAAGAAGCTGCTGGTGTGGATCCTCAGCCGACGGAGGCCATCCTGCATGAGGCACTTAGCTGGGCACTGCAGGTCGTGAAAATCTGGTGGGCAGTGGCGGCTGAATGTGGCCAAGGCTAGAACAGGCAGCTGGACTGCAAAGCTTGCAGGGGATTATCTTCCTGGATGCTTCACGAGGAGCCGTGTTGGGCATTGACTGGACCCCAGACCTCTGCACAGGATGCTGCCCAGAGCTAAGAGTCAGCTCAGAGCCTGGCGTGCTCGGAGAGCTTGACTTTGGAACAGACTTGTGGCCATCACCTAGCATGTTGTTTATGATAACTCCCTTTCTAAAGCATGCACAAGAAATAACAGTTTGTAGTATGACAGCTTAAATCATGTCTGAGAGAGTCTGGTGCAGTAGGCGGAGGAGAATTACTTAGTGTGAATGGGAGTATTAACAAGACACAGAATAGGTTTTGTTTTCTAGGACCGGCCCCTGAAGATGATCAAATATTAAGAAGTTGGAAATTGAATCCTATCTCTTTCTTTTCCTCTCCCAGAAAAATGCAGAGCCACTTTTTCATGACTGCTGAAGTTGTAGTTTCTCTGAATTACTGCATGGGTCTGTGCCAAGGCAGGCAGGAAGACAAATATGGTAGCTAATCTTCCCATTCCTACTTTCCTCCTACTTGTGCCCGTAACCTTTCAATCCATGCAGCTCAATTGCGGCATAAAAGGATAGTTTCCCTTATAGCAGCTTATTTTAAATTTAGGCTGTGCTAAAACCTGAGAGATCAAAGTATTTTCAATAGCACAGGAGGAACTCATCCATAATAAAGCCCTTAAAGCTAACTTCGTAGCTGTAAGCTAACTTCATTGTGCAGGAATGGTTGGTCGGTTGCTGATTGTGACTATAGGGTTGTGTTGCAGAGGTATGATAATCCTTCTTTTAAGGACACATCTTGGCTTGGAAGTAATTTGCAGCTGCAAGGCTAGTGTGGGCTTTCAGCTGTGACCTACAACATAGAGTTAATTCCTAATTGCTGTTTGGCTGCCTGTCATTCAGGTGCTACCCATATGAACAGCCAGCCTTTTACACAAACCACAAAAAGTGCAGTGGGGAAGAACAACTGGAAGTACTTCACTGGACATTGCTGTTGTAGTCATGCTGTGCTGCCATTAAGGTTTAGAAACTAACATGCAACTCTCTCAGTCCTTTGAGATATTTTATGCATGTGCATGTTGCTCTTGCTCTCTCACTCACTTATCCACATGCTAGCTCATTTTACAGGTTTCAGACAGAGTTTGATCTGGTTAGTTTGATTTGAAAGCTTCTATTAACTAAATCAAAGTGGAATAATGAAAAATTACAAACTCAAGTGACTATGGCTCAAGTTTTACCACAGGAATTGAATTTTTGTATATGTCTATGTGTTAAAGCCAGATGATACAAGGACATCTTCATCCAAGCTCATTTGGGTAGTAACTGACAGACGTTCACCGTTTGCTTGTTCACGCTTGGTTAGGAGCGCATGTTCAGGAGTATAAGCAGGTACATCTTTTTTTTCCTCCCTGAAGACTCAAATGGTGATGTGTCAGTTACTGTCTTCCATTTGCACAAAAAAAATTAAACAGGTGAAATTTGCCACCATCTGGACTCGTCACCTCCTCCTGCAGTGGCCTGTTGCAATTAGTTGCTTTCATTGAGTGTTAGGCTCCTGTTGTTTCGCTTTTGACAAGACACCTGAGCTCTGGCAGGGGCCAAGGTTGTTCAGTGTTTTGGGGCTGAGACAGGGAATTTTCTACCTCTGTTTTGGTTTTTTCAGCTCTGCTTGGCAGTTAAGAGCTGATGGCTATATGCAATGGGACAGATAATCTCAGTTTAGTTTCTGGGAACACTTGGTCACAAATACCTGCCCATAATTAGTCTATTCACTGGCTGTATCAGCAGCCAGGAATGTAATGTGTGTGAAGCAGATACGGACTGTCAGAAGGAGTAGATCTCACAAACATTTAGATGCACATATGTGTTTTAATTATCGCAAGGATGGGACTGTTTAGCTTTGGAGAAGAGCTGCACTGAGGAGGGGTTTGAACAAGACTTTGGCTTACTTTCAACTAATTTTTGTCACTCTTCTGAATCAATGTTCTTCATTAGGGTTACAAATAAATTGTATGCCTGCAGGATATTACATAGACAAGTATGTCAAGAGCATTAAGATACGTTTTATAGAATGATGTGATATCAGGAATTCATTCTGCATCCACAGCTGTGGTAAGAGATAAACTAGGAGGTAGAAAGGAAGGAGAGCTGTTGAAGGATGTAAGTTTCCCAACAAAACACTGGGGATGCTTTTGATGGAAAATTGAACGAATTTAAGGACAAGTATGACTAACTGAGAACAATGCCCAGATGGTATGGGAAATGTAATTAACCTTTGACAATGCAGCAGTCTCAAAATGATGAGACAAAAATTCACTAAGATTGACTAGTCTACTAAGATGTTCATACATAAAGTGATCAGTTTTTCTACTTCAGTATCAATGTCATTATAAAAGATGTATGGAAAATATATCAAGACCCAGAAGCAACCACTTAAAAATGCAGTAGCCAAAGACAAGAAAGGTAAAAGTGGCGGAGGTAGCCTAATGTTAAACAGAAAATGATTGACTCGTAGTTATCCAACTTACAGGGTGAAAAATGATCCTTCTAGCAATAGGGGAAAACTAGAAGACACTGTACTTAATGAGGAAATTTGTTTCAGTGCTTCCCTGTAACAAGGTGTACTTTCTTTCTGACCTGACAGGCTGATAAACCTTGGGATGCCATTACACTGATAATGAAGCGCCATGCTAAAAATAGTCTGTCTGCTTTTTTTCTGGTTGCCAGAACCAGCAGAATCATCTGTGTAATCAATTTACTACTGAGTTTGAGACATCTCTGTGTGGAAGCCTCCTCTCATCCCTCCTGGGATGAGAAGTGTCATCTTTACTCTCTGTCTCTCAGAGCAGAGCTCAGTGCTCGTCATGTACTAAATAAGCAGATAGAATTGGGAACTAGTCATTTGATCCTGTTTGTTTGCTCACCATGTTTGGATTATGGTTAAATGTGCTTTAAAAGCTTAAGCCTGAGCATTAATTGAATGAAGGAAAGTGCTCTTCATAGAAAATGTGGTATGCTTGTTTATTCTTTCAAATAGTGTCCAGTTTTATGCAACCCATTTGAAGCCAGATCCTGAAACTTCACATTTCATGGGCTATGTAACTATAAATGGGTCTCGATCAATAGACAAAACTAGAGTACCTAGCTAGGGCTATTGTTTAGGTCTTTTAAGGTTTCCATTTTTAGGTTTCATTGGTAATCATCTCTAACTATACTCTCCTCAATGGCTGTGTATAGTCACTGGATCATAGGTGTCACAACAGAAGATAGTCACTGAATAGACTCTAGAAATTTCCACAGTCTTAATGTGGGGTAGGGCTGGCTGAAAATAAGTTGTTTAGAGCAGTGGAGGGGACAGAGATCCACACAATAATGCGTTGTGGAACATGGAAGTTAATGAACAGGTTATGGAAATCCTACATCCTAAACCTCCATCAGAGTGTTCCTCCTTACCTACCTCACCAGCAAGCAATGACAGGAGGGCAAGTCTCTTCCTGCTTGGGAGCTACAGAGGAGAGTCTTTAATTCCTTGTTTTCTAAGAATGGATAATGTTTTGGAGGGTGAAGTAGGTTGACATAAGGCATTGCTGAAGACAGATGATGATTTTACCTTAGCTTTTACTTCTGGCTGTTCACAACTTCTCCAGAAACCCCAGAGTTTTGCAGCCCCTAAGGCAAAACTTCAAGCTCTTTAGTTATTTTGCCCTTCGGCAACAATTAACTTCATGTAGGCTCGCCTGCAGCAGAGCCAATATGCTCAACCAAGTTCTAGCGTTTCCACACTCCTGGATGCTTTCTGTGCCATCAGTGATGTTTTATGATATGCAAAGTGGTACGTGTGCATATGTTTTGATGAGACATAAGTGAATCTATAATAAGATACTGCTTTAAAAGGGTGGCTGGAGGAATATCATAATGATTGCATCCTCAGACCTAATGGGACTTGGAATTCTTATGGAATTTGGCCAGAGTCCTTTCATCATATCCGTACACATAGGATGAACTCCAAACCAGAGCATGTTGGCAGTGAGGTAATGGCCCACTTCTCTCAAATACTATTCTCTGTCCCTACAGATACTAGGCTTGACAGACATGCTTCATCTTCAAGAAGGGGAAAGTTTCCTTTCAAGCGATAAATAAACTTCTAGAATAGTAAGACCACACTCAAAATTACTGCAGCTGTGGAAGACACAAGATGAAGTTGTGATGAAGGTCACAACTGATGTTATCTTAGTGATAGGGGGCCAGAATCTGGCTACAATGGCTAGCTAGGAGTTCCACCAGGTGAGAGCGCTATATAGTGGTATAAATCCGGTAAAACTATACTGTACGTGTAGCCCCTGAAGAAATAGATGGCGATGGTACAACTTAGACAACAGTTATTAGGCTGCTGCGAAGCTGTAACAGCACTGGCGCAAGTGGAGATGTCATCATCAAGCTGTTTCACTATCACAGTCCTGTACCAAGCTTATCGTGGGCATGCAAGAAAATCTGCATCTCAGGGTTGATTTCAGTGCAGAAGTCACAGTAACACAGAGATTAAAATCCCGACTGAGATCAGCACCTACTCCAAACTTCCATTGCCTTTATTTCTCATAGTATTAAGGCTAACACCTAGTTCACTTCTAACTCTTGTTATTATTATTTTTCTTGTTGGTATTCTCTTGGATTTGGATAAAGAGAATAATGTTGCCCAGTCAAATTTTATCTATGCTATTTTGATTTAGTTCTGTCTTGTGGTTTTGATTCACTAGTGCAGCATTTCAGTAATTTGCTTGAAAATTACTGAATAGAAATTGGATTTTATATGCTTTGTTTATAGTAATTATTTTTCATTCCCAGGTCTGCATATCAGGTCTGATTTGTTTGACCAGTGCCAAGTTCATTTGACTATGACTAAAAGCATTCTTGGTGTGCTTGTTGCTGGAAAAGGAATGGGACTGTCCAGTCCCTGTAGCATATAGTTTTACACAGCACAACACATACGCATGTAAAACTAGTTAGTGTGGGGAACTATCACTGGTTTTAATTAACTTGCAGTGTTCCCATGTGCTTGTCACACCTGGAGTGAGAGGGAAATCTTTATGTAAACTTTGTAGAAAACCACGGAGTCTACATTTTACTCCTGCTGAGAAAAATAAACTCTTTTTGTTCTCATATTAGTATATCCTCCTGTGTGGAGGAAAATGCAGTGAGAGTATTTTTAGCTGCTTTGTCTGAAGGGTAAAAAGAGAAAAGGGAAAAGGAAAAGAGCTGAATTTTGAGTTATTTTTCTTTAAAGAATGTTTCCTTTTTTTTTTTAAACAATATTTTTGGAAGACTAATTCCCTCATCAGTAAACATCAAAAACTCAACTACTGCCAACTAAAACACTAGAAGATAAAATAATACAAAGTAAATACTCTTTAGTGAAGGAGAAGGGCTTGTTAGATGGCACCTTCAGAAACACATGGGGTGATCACGCAGCCTTAGAATAAGAGAAAGCATATATTTTACATATAAATATGTTTGTTTGGGACGTGCTTTGCAAAGCATCACATACAAGCTAAGTTTCATGTATTTACAAAGTGTCATCAGCTGATTCATTGCTGAATAAAACATTAGAAGACTTGAACCTACCCCAGGAAGTTTGCAGTCTCGTTGTAGTACTGACAAACACAGCATCTAGGGGAGAAGAGGTAGAAGCCTTCCCTTCCTTTAGCTTAAGTTTCCATTGTACTTAATGCACGTAGGCTTCAATACAGAGTACCAGATGATACTTTTGCTAATGCAGATAATCTTACGTAGAGCACTACCGAAAGGCTTCACAGGGTAAGATGTTTGGGATGCGTCATGTAGGAAGGAGAGAGGTGCTCCATACAGGAAGTCAATGTTAATATTAAATATTTATGCAGATGACTATGGAAAAAAAATAATATAAAGGTATCTGAATGGTTTCAGGTTAAATTACAATGCATCAAAACAGAGGTATTCAGGGTAAGATAATAACCTTTGTTTATTTCAAAACTGAAATCTTAAAGAGAAGTCGTACTCACTGAGCTTCTAATGAAGTTTTTGTTAGCAAGTTGTTTTTAGCTGACTGACGTAGCCAATACTGCTGAGTTCTAGAGATAAAATACAAAACTACTAAAAAGAGAAATGTTTTTCATTTTTACTTATTTTAATTTGAAAGTGTTCTTAGTATATTTTTTAACTTTCAAACATTCAACTATTTCTCCAACAGTGGTGAGGACTATAAATGTGATATTTTTAATGAGATCATATTTGAGTGCAGTCTCCACTGCAAGAGCTGGAAGAAACAAATACACTAAAAGTGGGCAAATAATTGACTTAGCAACAATGAACAAAAGAATTAGCATTTTAGTTAAGCTATCTGTAGAAATACTGTCACCATAATTCTCCAAGTATTCCCCTGTAATAATTAAAAACATTTTGCTTTTTGCTTTTCATCCCTGGCTCTGTTTGCCCTGCAGTTTTCAGACTCTTGCCTCCATCGCCAACCAGTGCTGCCTGTGCTCTCTGTCATGCAAGCTTGTGTACAGAGAAGTTCCTCGGTCGTAGTCCCACTCAAGATTTATGCGGACTAGACCACTGTGAGCCATGTGAAACGACGAGTTTATAAACTGCTTCTGTTTGTCAAAGAATTAATTTACACAAGCTTTGCATGAACAGGAATTCATTACTAAACTCCAGGCATGACGTTAAGCACTATTTACACCATCGGCAGTTTAAGCAAGTAATTTTTAGCTTGACCTTACCTGGTCAGGAATAATCAGTTGAATTCAGCTGATGTTTACCTGTGTGAGTAGAAAATGAAGCACAGTTAGGGATTTATTATGCAGGACAGGGCTATAATTCATGCGATTTTAGCAGCCTTCCTTTCACCCCTGCAGTGGGAATGGTGAGAGCTATTTTCGAATGTTCCCTGCGGAAAACGTGGCCTTGGGAGTACATAAAGATTTAACTTTGAGCAGTTAGAAGGAAGGTTAAAGAAAGTGTGCCTCCCCTGATGAACAGGGATGGCGACCTAGTGTCAACAGATGAGGAGAAGGCTGAGGTACTCAACAACTTTTTTGCCTCAGTCTTCACAGGCAACCTCTCTCCTCACCCCTCCCGAGTTGATGTATCACAAGATGGGGACCAGGGGGGTAAAGCCCCTCCCACTGTAAGGGAAGATCAGGTTCGTGACCACCTGAGGAACCTGAACACACATAAGTCTATGGGACCTGATGAGATGCATCCCAGAGTCCTGAGGGAGTTGGCTGATATAGTTGCCAAGCCACTCTCCATGATATTTGAAAAGTCATGGCAGTCAGGTGAAGTCCCTCATGACTGGAAGAAGGGAAACATTGTGCCCATTTTTAAAAAGGGTAGAAAGGAGGACCCTGGGAATTACCGACCTGTCAGCCTCACCTCTGTGCCTGGCAAGATCATGGAACAGATCCTCCTAGAAGCAATGCTAAAGCACATGGAGGACAGGGAGGTGATTCGAGACAGCCAGCATGGCTTCACCAAGGGCAAGTCCTGCCTGACTAACCTGGTGGCTTTCTATGATGGAGTAACTGCATCAGTGGACAAGGGAAAAGCAATGGATGTCATCTATCTGGACTTCCAAAAAGCCTTCGACACGGTCCCCCACAACATCCTTCTCTCTAAATTGGAGAGATATGGATTTGATGGGTGGACTGTTCGGTGGATAAGGAACTGGTTGGATGGTCGCAACCAGAGGGTAGTGGTCAACGGCTCGATGTCCAAATGGAGACTGGTAACAAGTGGTGTTCCTCAGGGGTCCGTACTGGGACCAGTGCTGTTTAATATTTTCATCAATGACATAGACAGCGAGATCGAGTGCACCCTCAGCAAGTTTGCAGATGACACCAAGCTGAGTGGGGCAGTTGACACGCCTGAGGGACGGGATGTCATCCAAAGGGACCTGGACAGGCTGGAGAGGTGGGCCTGTGCAAACCTCATGAGGTTCAACAAGGCCAAGTGCAAGGTCCTGCACCTGGGTCGGGGCAACCCCCGATATCAATACAGGCTGGGAGATGAGGGGATTGAGAGCAGCCCTGCGGAGAAGGACTTGGGGGTACTGGTGGATGAAAAGCTGGACATGAGCCAGCAGTGTGCGCTTGCAGCCCAGAAGGCCAACCGTATCCTGGGCTGCATCAAAAGAAGCGTGGCCAGCAGGTCGAGGGAGGTGATTCTGCCCCTCTGCTCTGCTCTGGTGAGACCCCACCTGGAGTACTGCGTCCAGCTCTGGAGCCCTCAGCACAAGAAGGACATGAAGCTGTTGGAGCGAGTCCAGAAGAGGGCCACAAAAATGATCCGAGGGCTGGAGCACCTCTCCTACGAGGACAGGCTGAGAGAGTTGGGGTTGTTCAGCGCGCAGAAGAGAAGGCTGCGGGGAGACCTTATTGCGGCCTTTCAGTACTTGAAGGGGGCCTATAGGAAAGATGGGGACAATCTTTTTAGCAAGGCCTGTTGTGACAGGACAAGGACTAATGGTTTTAAACTAAAGGAGGGGAGATTTAGGCTAGATATAAGGAAAAAATTTTTTACAATGAGGGTGGTGAAGCACTGGAACAGGTTGCCCAGGGAGGTAGTGGAGGCCCCAACTTCTATGAGGAAAGCGATTTCCACTAGAAAAGACTAATACTAGAAAAGAAAGTTTATGTCTGTCTTTATACTTTGAAAGAAACTATCATTACTATTTCCAGATCACTTGTAAACTGTATTTGTATCTTCTGATTTTTATTATTAATGCAAGACTAAAATGCCACCAATGTAAGTAGTTATGGTATGTATTATCATGTGACATCTTCCATTTTGACAACCAACAAAAGAAGAAAAATCTAGGCAAAAGACTTAAGTTAATAGCTGTGCAGACATATAAAGCAATTTATTAAAGTCCGCAGTGCCAAAAAGGTTGTCCATTGCTCTCATGAAAAGTGGTTCAAGGTTCAGTACATAACAAAAAAATATTGATTTATGGGTGGGCAGTCATTTTTTAAATGCATGGGAAGACTCTTAAGAACTATTCATGCTGAACTGCTTTGTGCTACTGCCTCAGACTAGCACTCAGTTCTTTGATGTGCTTGTTCATAAAATTACACTCTACATGCAGCCTACTGCATGGTAGTTTTTAAGAGGCCCCGGAGCTCTCTGCAGTCAGACCAGCTGAGCAGAAAATGCTGTCTACTGCATGAAAAATTAGTAAACTGTGGGCTGAAACAGCCAAACTAAAATTGCCTAATATTAGTGGGGTTCATTATTGCACTACTTTCTGTAAGTTGACATTTAACAAGTGTTAAAGTGAAATCTTGCAAGGAATGTAAAGTTTACCGCCCTCCTCATCTGGTAAACAAGTATTACATCTTCCTCTGGCAGCATTCAGTTGTCTCTCATAGTGCCTTGGGAGGGTTTGGTGGTGGTGTGGTAGTTGTTACAAACTGAATGCTGTTGGCTGGGTTGTATGGATTCTTAACAACATCCTTCTCCTGTCATTGTGTCCCAGAACTTCTGCACCACTGCTGGTCCCCCTCTACCTTTCTCACTGATGGCTTGATGCCAGTGAGTACTTTGCACCTCTGTAGTGAACAGGTTAGGCAGCATCTTACATGTCCTTCTGTATACTAAGCCACATGTGACTATCAGATGTAGGAGTTATTTTGTCTTCTCAAGTTGCATAAATTAATTTTTTACTCTGGAGGACTTAAAGGTCTTATGTGCCCCTCCTGTGGAGTTAAGATGTTTTTGCTGAAAGTTTCTGTACCTTTTTATTTTCTTTATTTTTTAACAAACAGAGGAAGCGTACCAGTTGTACTGATCCCCGGATCTACTAAGGCTGTAGGAGAGCTGGCATTTCCCATTATGAGTTCTGGGCTTAGCTGCTGTAAAGTCCTACTTCAAAGAACAACCCTGGTACATACATAGGATCACGCAACAGGACTGGAACCAAGTCCAGAGAAAAAAGTAAGAGTAGCTGATGAGCTGGGGTCTTGGGGAGGCAAATGCAGAAGGGACGGGGCATGCCACGGGGGGACAGGAGCAGCAGGTTGGGAGCCCGGGCCATGGCTGCCCTTCAGGCATCTCCCATGGTGCCAGGTTCCTAAGCTGTAATTATCAGCTGACAGTTGCCAGCTGATTTCTAAGAAACGTACTGAAAGAAATGCAGATCTATCCCTGTCCTGGTTTCAGCTGGGAGAGAGTTAATTTTCTTCTTAGTAGCTGGCATAGTGCTGTGTTTTGGATTTAGTGCAAGAAGAATGCTGATAACACACTGATGTTTTAGTTGTTGCCAAGTAGGGTTTAGAATAGTCAAGGACTTTCTTTTTCAGCTTCCCAGGCTCTGCCAGGTACACAAGAAGTTGGGAGGGGGCACAGCCCAAGATAGTTGATCCAAACTGACCAAAGGGCTATTCCATACCATATGACGTCATGCTCAGTATATAAACTGGGGGGAGTTGGCCAGGGGGCAGCGATCGCTGCTCGGGGACTGGCTGGGTGTCAGTCGGCAGGAGGTGAGCGGTTGCATCACTTGTGGGTTTTTTTGTTTGTTTGTTTGTTTTTTCCCTGGGTTTTGTTTCTCTCTTTCTCATTCTCCTTTTCATTGCAATTTTATTCCTATCATTATTGTTATTATTTTATTTCAATTATTAAACTGTTTTTATCTCAACCCNNGAGCGAGCAGCTGTGTGTGGTGCTCAGTTGCCGACTGGAGCTAAACCACGACAATCCCCCATGCTGACGGACAGCATCTAGGGCTACAACTGGAACAGCCAGTTACTCCATTAGTTTCTTCACTCGCTAGCCTCAGTGGGATTGAAACCAGGAGGGGATCCATGGAGCTCTGTGTGGTGGAGTGTGGAGGGAAGAAACAATTAAAACAATTCCAGGTATGAATGCCTTCGAAATGACATACAGAAAACTGCTTCATGAGTGTCAGAGTTACTACAATAAGAGTTTCAGGTGCCCCAGGGTGTCCTGCTCTTTTAGAAAATTTCTGGCCATGCTATCTTTACAGTACCCTGTATCACTTATTAATAGGTAAAAAATTACGAAGTTTCACAGTACTCTGGAGTTGAGAATTTTGGTTCTTCTTTTGCGTTTTTCAGAGGGAGGGTGAATCTGGGAGACTAAGCAGCAAGCCATCCAGTCACTGCAATGCCTGTTTTAGTCTCTGGAGCATCTTAACGTAGCTGCAGTGGGATGGGGCTTAGTCACAGCTAGCTTAACTACCTAAGTATTTAGCTTCTCACAGAGGTTTGCCAACCAGTCCTGACTTCTGTCCTGCTGTAACTAAACTCCTAATAGTAGTTTAATTGAAGCAGAGGTCTTTCGTGCATAGTGGTTTATGTCTATAAGGATCATGCAAAGTCAGGATAACTGGAAGATGGACATGTTCTATATTGAGAAACTGCTAAAAAAAATGACTGTCTTAAGAGGCAGGATGGCATAAAAATATCGTCTAAACCTCAGTGAGGGAAAGATGAGTTCCTGTTCTCCATTTCAAAAAACAAAGCATAGTATACACTGTAATACTTATTTGGTAGGTTTGAAGCCAGTGAAGGACACTTTTTTCACACAGCCTCTGATAGCTATATTACAGACAACTTTTGAAATCAGTAATTTGTTCATTACTTAGAATGCGATAATTTGCATTCTGAGTAATGAACTAGGATTGACAGAAGAAATAAAGGCGGAAGACGTTTCTCCATGAGGTGCACTGTTCTTCCAGATTGCAGTACGATGCAGAACTGTGTCTGTGCTCCAGATCTGCTGACCTGTCCTGAAGTAAAAATCTGTCCATGAACACAAGTCACTGGGGGCTTGTAACTGCTACAGTAATCTGTGCAAAAGAGATTGGTTTGTACCTGCAGAATCCGTTGGGCAGGCTGAGGCAGTCATGGGCCCATGTAGGAGACAGGGCCCTGTCAAGTCATGCAATGTCAGTATGTGGCTAGGTTTCACTCCTGGCCTTCAGGACAACTAGTTTGCCGTTTCTACTTGATACTGGATTGTAGTTTTAATCTTGAACACTGGACTGTGGATAGAGTTGGAAAAATAAATATTCTTCTGGCACGTGAAAGTACATAAATAGGAAACAAAAATACATCTCCGAAAGCTGTTTTTTTTAATAATGGCTGTAGTTTTTTAATAATGCAGTAGTTCTTGGGAAAATGTCTCCAGATGGGAAGGTAGTGGTTTTTCATGCATGTTTGTAAGTCTTGCAGTTGATTGATGCATGCTTGAGTTGCATTTCTTGAAACTAATAGGGTGACTCATGGGAACATGGAATAAGAAAGGTGAATGGATTTCCAGGTTTGGAACTGCATGACTATGAGAGATGCAGTATGTTCTGTTCTTAGCAAAGATGCTGAAAAAAAGTAAAAGCAAGCAATTCACACACAATCTCTACATGAATATTTGTTTAACTTTTGCAACACACTGCTTGAAGTGTAAGATCTTTTTGTTTCATGCAAATCTAAGCCACTCACAGCTTCAGCAGAAAAGCACCACTGCTTAAAAAAGTCTACTGTGATAATTTAACTCATCAGCATGATAATGCTTTATGGGTTTAAGAAATTAGGTCAGTTCACGCACAGCAGCAAACAGTGCAGCAAGGATTCCAGTTGTAGGTCCTTATTGTAAATGCAGATGGTTTCTTCTTTAAATTCCTTTTCAGGGCAGTAATGCTAGTTTTTAACGTCTCATATTTGAGTGTAATTCAATAAGAGTAGCAGTGCCTTGCTCACTGGCATTTGCTGGGTGGTTTCTCTTGATACAGAAGTTATAAATCTCTTAAAAAGAAATACAAGCATGGGAAAGAAGATATGCTATAAATACCTTGCAGCATATAAAGAAATTTTTGTTGGGCTCAGTGGAGAGGTATTGTTAGCACTAATCAGCAGTTGACTAAGCCCAGATTGCAAGTGCCTGGTGGCATTTGTTTGTGGGGCTAAGCCACTTTTCCAAAATATTTGCATTCATTCATATAATGTCAAGAAGAAAAATACTTCCAGATACCTCTTAATAACTACTGAAGACCTAGAAAGCAGTCTGGACTTTGGAACAATTCAAAACATGAAGCAGTGGGGAGAGGGCAGAGAGAGGCAAGATGATTGGATGATGTTGACTTACATTTTAACACTGAGGGTAGCAGCCAGCAGATCAGGAGGTAAAAAAGAGTGTAAGTTATCCCTAACATTTGCTGGAATAGCATCCTGTAAATTATTATGGGGCAAAAGATGTAGGTTGCACTTGAATCTTCTACCCGGCTCCAACATGACCTCAGATAATTTGCTTGAATACACCACATCTCATTCCCTTCTGTAATTTCTTGCTTCACAGTGACAGCTAGGTTTAATTTACTAACTGTATGTATAGTGCCTGCACTTTTTTTTGAGGAAATAGCATAAATAACCGCAAACTGCTGTGATCATCTGCATCTGTAACTGTGTAAACTGAACAAGGGAGTTGACTTGTTATTACGAGACTTGTGCTTTTCTTGTCTGTAAACCAGAGCGCTGAATGCAAAAGTAACAGGAACATATGTGAGACTCGCAGTGCTCCCTGAGGGATATTTACTCCATAAACCAGTGAATAAAGCGGAAGGAATAAATCACAACTAGGACACTCTAATCAGGGACTAACAGAATCTTGTTCCACTATGTCCTCCCAGCAGGAAGACCTGTACTGACGTCTTTCCAGCCAGGAATTTGAAATTTCTGAGGACACAGAACAGCCCTGAGAATTTAACAGCTTTTTTCCCCCCCCCACACTTATGGTACAAGGAAAGTACAAGCAATATCTTTACTTTTATTCTGATGTGCTTAAACCCATATATATATATATATGTATATAAACTGG
This sequence comes from Balaeniceps rex, assembly GCA_013401315.1. NCBI lineage: Eukaryota > Metazoa > Chordata > Aves > Pelecaniformes > Balaenicipitidae > Balaeniceps > Balaeniceps rex. The sequence continues at coordinate 28,081 of VYZW01023731.1, forward strand.
CATATATATGACACACTAAAAAAGAATTTCTTCTTACCTCAGGATTTTTCAATTTGTGCTCATTAAACAACCCTGAAAAGGGATTTTTATGTAGCCGATTGAAGTCATTGCACAAGAAAGTGAAGAGAAGAAATCTACCAAGAACTATACACTTACCAGTGAAGGAACATAGTGCTGAAATTGGAGAGTCATTCTAAAAGACAGTTAGACTTTGCCACCTCCCATCAGAAGATCTCATGTGATGGAAGTGAGAAGAGGGAGTCAAGAGACTGGTACCAAAGGCAAAGCAGGAAAACTAGAACAGGGAAAAGATCTGTTTTAAGTATTACAGTAGTAAGGTAGTCTTAAAATAGACTTTGGATAGAGAAGAGATGTGCAACAGGAGTGGGTGTAGTAACACAGAAAACAAAAAAATAGCTATTTACTGGATTTGTTCAAACATACATCCATCGTGCCAAATTCAGCCACTTTTCTCTGAATTTTCTGGCATCTGAAATAAATGTTGATATTCTGGCTTCCCCCATTTAATATTGCATCTCTCCCTAAATACCATCTAAACACATCTTGCTGCTTTTGTTCTTCATTTTTCCTCTTCTGTTAAGATATTTGTGACAGATTTTCACCTCTTTCAGATGAAAAACATTCTGACAGAACATAATGCATACATATGGGTAAATACTGACTTCGGGGTTTTGTGGGTATTAAGATTTACAATTCCTTAATGTCAGCTTTGACTTCAGATTGGCTTAGGATCTCTGTGCTTTTCACAACAATTATTCTTCATTATTTACCACAGGGTTCAGTATTAAAGCACATATTACTTAATTCTATAATTGTATTACTTTCATTCACATACACTGATTTTGTGTGAAAATCATTCTTCTGAAATCAGGAAAATATGTTGTAAGTTCCAACTTTCTTTAAAAAAAAGAGTTAGGTAGAAAGGGGTTACATGTATTTGCTATGCTGAAGTGGGATATCGATGCGGTACTGTATGCAGAAATTTGAATTAACGTCATTGCTGGGATATAGCTACATTATTTCTGGTGTGCTTTAAAGCTTTGCATTTAGTTGCATCATCTGATGGTTCAGCAAATGCTCTAAACTTACCAAGTGGCTGATTGATGTGTTTGTAAAGGCTTGGATGGTCACTTTATACGCAACGATAAACCCGCTGCTGTACTCAGTGAGGTCAGTGAAGCAACCAGAGAAGAAATATATAATTCTGTAGCATGGGTCTGTAAGCATGGTACTGCCTAGGCTTTTTAAGTTTAATGAAGCAGCTACTCAGCTGCTGAATATTCTTGTTAAACAGTCTCAGCATGGATTTTAAAACTAAAACGTTGCTGATACCATGGTCTCCTTGGAGAGTCCGTGCTCTTATTCTCTTAAAAATTCTGCATCTTTTATGCATTAATGGTTTTGAAATCAGCTATTTGCTTCATTTTCATTGTAAATGAGGGTCAGAGTCTGATTTCTTTCCCCATTCTCTGAACACTGTATCCCCTGTAAGCTGTCTCATCAGCCTCCAGTTCGCTCCCTGGGGTATGCATGGTCTGAAAATAGCTGAAATAATCCTGTAAAGCAAATACTTTGCCAAGCATTTTCCTGTTTTAGATGCCTTTCTAAGAATGTAAGTCCCTATGTGAAAACTCACATGGTACAAGTGGTCCAGCACCTCCATCACATCCTCACGTGCTACAAAGTCTTACTGCCAAAGACGTCCATTCAGGAGACTTCTGAAGGTTAGCACTGCCATTTGCTCAAATCCAATGAGATCAAATTACAAGATTTCTTTTAAAACCCAGAGAAATACCTCTGTTTAAAAGAGTGTGGATTAATGTTTAATTTTTAAAGACTCTGTTTCCTGCTGCGGTACTGGTACTACACAAGTAACAGTGGTGTCCAATGCAAAATGCTTTTTTTGAGGGTTAAAGGCAGTGCAGACAAATGTGCCTGATTTCAACATGTGAATATCATAGTAGTAACGCGTAGCATTTACATGTGACTGTAGCCAAGTGTCTCAAGGTATGCTAAGAAGTCTTTCCCTCCTTTTGCAGAGGGATTAATCCACCCTGTACGTATGCTGTTGGTGACTGACCTGGAGAGCAAGCCTGCAGGCATATAGCCTGGTGTTCTGCCTGTTGAACCACGCAGCCTCCCCTCACTGACAAGCACACCCAGCAAGGAGCATCGTACGAAGGTATCAAGAATTTGTGTTCCATGCTCTTTGTTACCAGCATGACCCTTGCTTTCCCATTAACCGTGGCTGAAAGCATCATACAAAATACGCTGTAAGTGATGGGAGAAAGAGCAAAGCAGAGAAGAAAGACACAGGCAAGCTGTGATTTCTACCTCACCTTGTGGCATAAATTATTACTGCATGCAGGCTGTTATTAAGCAGGTCTGTGTCACAAAAGCCCTGTACAGGATTATTTGCCAGGTCCGTGCTCTGCCGTGGGTTGGTGATGGAAGGCACTTAGCAGCAGTAGAGTGTTTCCACAGGGGGTTTGGAGCTGATCGGCCACTTCTCCTCCGATACATAACTTTCCCTGTTCGTGCACGGGGCAGCCTTTAAGTTTAAAAGCACGCAAGGTGAAGATTGTATATTCCTTTGCAGAATTTCCGGGGGGAGAGACAAAAAGGTTCAGTCTTTCCATTTATTACTAGTGACTTTAGGAGTCTGCAGAGAAAAAAAACAGCGCAGAGTCACAGCTCGCTTTCTCTGAGATGTACAGACAGTTTTGCCACGACACATAACATTGTAAGCTTCCTCTCCCTGCTGAGTGGCTTTCGGAGGGCTGGGGTGGGGAGGGGGGATGTTTTTTCCTCATGCCTGGTATCAATCAGTGTGGCGGAGTTGCAGACAGGGAGGGACGTGCCTCTTCCCCCCGCCCCACCGCCCTGTCCTCCCTCCTCCCTAGATGGGGACCCGCTGCCCACCGCCATGAGGACAAGCCGCTGCAGTCACCTGCCAGGAGTCCCGCCGGAGTGCCCATGCCCGCCGGCATCCGACGGCAAGACCCTGCCCGGTGGCAGCGGTGGCGGCCCAGCCAGCAGCTGCCCGCAGTATGTCATGCAGGTGTCGGCCAAAGATGGGCAGCTGCTCTCCTCCGTCGTGCGGACGCTTGCCACACAGAGGTATGTGGGGGGTGGTGGGCCGGGCCAGGCCTGTTCCCTGCGTGGGCTCGAGTGCACCCTCCCCAGCTGACACCCGCAAGTCCCACAGGCACTTGAAGGGAAGATGTGGTGGTGTGCTTCGTGAAGGCTTACCACGGCACAGGTGTAATTAAACCCTCGTCCTAACTTTATGATGATTGTGCTACACATGTAATTAAGCCCTCACCGTTATACTCAGTGAAGAAGGGGGAAGCAAGCTGTCTAGGGATGCTGCTGCTCAAGTGCACCAGCCGCAATAATTTGCTCTGATAGGTAGCAGGAGGCTTCAGCAGGCGCTGGCTGGCACGGGATGGCTGTGTCTAGCCTGCGTGCTGCTGCCAGCACTTCTGTGGCACCTTTCACCTTTCCTTCATGCTTCCCAAGCCAGCGTGCTGAGCGGCCAGACAAACTATTTCTAGCAGATGTGCATGCATGAGTGTTGCTGCTTCACCCATCGTCCAAGTGATTGAGAGTGGCTCTTTTCTGCTGTTGGCTTAGAATGGCAGATTAGTGGTGAAATATACATTTAAACTATACCCTTCGAAACACTAGCCACTTCGGGTTGGCTTTGTTTTCATTAGAAGCAAGAAAGAGGATGTGTAAGAGTTTGGCCATATCCAGACTTGATACTTGGGTCAAAATTAAGTTCCGCTTCACCAGTGTGAAGCTGGAAAGACTGCGCGGGTCTTGAAGTAGCCCTGGATTTTCACAAAACAGCAAACATAATCCAATCCACTGCACTCGTGCGAAGAGTGAAATTATTAACTTCTGCTGCATGTGCAATGTGACAGCCTGAAAGGGCCTTTTCCCCTTTACTTGTAAGAACTTTTTCAAACCCTGTGCATTTTGCACAGCTCAGGCGTGTGTGCAGAGCATCAAGCACAACTTCATACTGTTTTACCAGGCAGACTGAAAGGAGTGCACTGGCTTCTTTACACTTTCCTCCATTTACACTTGAGTGAGGTCTATCTGGAGCAGCCTGCAAAGAGCCAGAAGAGGGACAGAGGGAACAGCTATGTGCCACCATACACTATCCGCTAATGAGGTTTTGTCAGTGACAGTGACAAAACCTGCTTTTCTGAGGATATCACTTGAGGTGGCGTACGTGGTAGGGAGAGGTTTTGTTTCCAAGACCTCAGCCAAGAGATCGACCTTCTCAGCCTTGGCAGTCAAGGGGGCTGAGTTGAAGCTGCAGTGAAGTGGATCCATGGTTCAGCAGCACTGGTGCTTGCAGCCTGCTCCTGCTTTCCTCCCGCTGCAGCGAGCCCAAGCACCCCAGGAAGCCACACAACTGCCTTCCTCTTTCCCACAATATTCCTCTGTAAAACAGAGAATCTCAATAGTTAAAATCAGAGTCTTTAGGTTTTCAGTGGCAGGAGGAGCACCCGTCCCCCTTTGCACATTAGCACTTTACCACCAGGAAGGTGGGTGCTCTGGGGGAGGCAGTGCAGGAGAAATAGCCACGAGCAGCAATGCAGGAGGGATGTGTTTGGCACAATCTTCCTTTTCAGTGCCATTAATATCACTCCTTGAGCTGCTCGAGGTGGGTGTTGTCCCAAAGAGAGGGAAACCCTCTCCAGGGACAGGAGCTTCCTGTCTGCACACGCCTGCCTGAAGTTGTGGCCCTGCCTTCACACTGCTACAGGGCAAGGTACTGTTGTTTAAGGTCGAGTAGTCCTTTGCTGTTGATCACTGAAAACGGCCTACCCTGTAGGTCAGGGGACCATCACCAGCATAAGAGGATGCTACCCTGTAGGTCAGGAGTGATGGCACAGATGATCAGTAGCATAAGAGGTGCCCAGCTGAGGCAGGTTTAAAAATTCCCTGATGCATTCAGGGATTTCTTCAGGTGGCTGCTCCGCTGCACTGTGAAGAGGTGGGAAATACAAAGGTACAGAAGCACTTGGTCGTCTGTCTCTCATCTGCCACTCTGATCTGTTTTTCACTCTCCACTTCCTTCCCCCCACAGAAGAGATGTTTTAAACCAGAATACCAAAGTGCCTGCAGCCATTAGCCCAGCAGCTTGGTGTACTGACTACAGAGCAAAGTAGGCAAACTGCAAATGTTTCCCACGTTGTTAATTCGTGACATACAGAGAGAAAGAAAGAGAGGCTAGATCACAGCCCTGTATACTGACCAGCAATTTTCTTTCCTCGTCCAGCAGCCCCTTCAATGACCGGCCGATGTGCAGGATCTGCCATGAGGGCAGCAGTCAGGAAGACCTGCTTTCCCCCTGCGAATGTACAGGGACCCTGGGGACTATTCACCGCAGCTGCCTGGAGCACTGGCTGTCATCTTCAAACACCAGCTACTGTGAACTCTGCCACTTCAGGTTTGCAGTGGAGCGCAAACCCAGGCCATTGGTGGAGGTCAGTATGTGGGACACATCCCCAAAAGCTTAGCTTTAATGAGCAAATCATGCTTAGTTTCATACAGGCATCGCAAAGCCTTTGCAGCTTCGCCAAAGCCAAAGCAAGCTGTGAGTTTTGGGCTTGGCAAGATGAGGGCAGGAGCTCAGAGAAAGGGCAGGAATAACAAAACCCTTGTTTTGAAACAAATTGAAACAAGCAAGAAGAATGAGATCGATGGGTTTGCTTCACTGTAAACATGAGTGAAGATCTGGGGAACAGTGTGCAGCAAATTCCTGCTATACCAGCCAGCTTGGTAGAGGATGGAACAGAGGTAAGTAACAGTTTCTGTGGAATGCGAGACAAGTGTCAGTATTCAGCATATTAAATAATAGGTCAGGAATTTTTTTTTCTTGCTTTTGAGAGAGAGGTAACAAACTGAGGAGGCTTAGCAACCTAGTTTCCATGTCAAGCCCACAAGAAGGAATTGTTCTTGCTCAGTGTCTGGCATGTTTAGCCGTTTGTGAGTGACCTTTTGGCCTCTTCTTGCTTGTGCACCAAACTCAACAGTGAATTGGACAATTGTTTCTCCCTTATCAATTAAAATTCAGTTTTTGCCAGCTATATATGCTTTAATGGCTGCATTAAGTTTCCTGGTTTTTATTTTTTTGTTCTCAGGAAAAGGAAAAAAAAAAGAAAAATCCAAGATCGCTATCTTTTCACTAATGATCTTTCTCCTCCCCTATTTTAGTTTGGAAAAAAAAAAAAGTAAAAATTATGGTTTGTGTTGGAATTAAAAGCGAATTACAAATAACATTTTACGAAAGTAATAAGAAGCATCTTACTGTACTAGTTGGTGACACAGGTGCTTAGATGCTAAGCTTGGGTTCAGGACATGTCCTTCCAGTGCATCTTCGTTGTTCTGTAAACTGTAGCAGAACTGGTTGAAGGAGATACGGTACTAAAAATAAGGGGGAGGGGGGCATCTTGTTTTGCTCTTATTCACAGACGAGAGGATACAAGATAAAACTGACTGCTGGGAAGTGGGTCAGGGGCCCGTGCAGAGAGGAGGTGAGCAGTTCTCATTGAAGACTACCAAAATTGCTTTACGCTGGATTAAGTTAGGCATGCACATTTTGTGTCTAAGCCTAAGGATATCTTCATTCTTCCTTAGGATCAGCAAAAAAGAGATACATGACATGGTATTTAGCACAAGACCTGTAGTCTTGTCAAGCCTTAGCCAGAGCAAGCCTAGGCCAGCTGTGTACAATTGCCTCTGCCTTGTTGTTTGGTGCTTCTAGCAGGACTCCAGCCTCTCCCAGGAAGCTGGTCCCAGTTTGAGAAACGCTGATGTTAAGTGTTCTCAGGCTGTCAGGGACGGAGCAGCAAAATCTTTATGACTGAGCATTCTCCAGTGAAGATGATGACATCTTCTTTCGGCCAGCTGCTCTGAGCCTGCGCCAAGCAGTTTTTGGTTGTGGTTTTGGTGCAAGGATGATGCCACTCTGAATTTGTCTTCTGAAAAGAAAGATAAGTGATGCTGAGGCAGTGCAAAATAAGTTTGATTTTAGAGTCCAGCTTCTTCAAGCTGTTCCCTTGCAACAGCTGCTCGGGAGGCTTGCTTTGCACAAATGGGACATGCCATTGTTCAGAGCTAAAGATGACTGAAGAAGTTGAAAGCGAAGCTAACACAGCCCAGGCTGGGGGAATCTAGTTGCTTGATCATTCCCTGATGAAGTGAGGCTTCTTTTTGGCAAAAGCAGTAATAAATAATAGTAACACCACCAATAATAATAAGAATAATAATGATAAAGCTGTCTTTTGTTTCTCAGCTGAGGACAAATGAGAACCAGGTGCAAGAACATTTCTGAAACATAGTACACATTGTTAATTGATGTTTTTCTCTTTACTACCTAATCTTTTCTTACTTCTCAGCTACCATACCCACAGTATTTTAGTGCAGTAATCAACAATTACATGCAGTTGCAGAAAAGGTCATAAAAAAAGCAACTGACTTTTTTGAAGTCCTTTGTGATCTTATACAAGGAGTATGTTTTCAGTTTAGAAGTGAATTGACGCTGTACTGTTAAAGTTGAGAGCAGCAGAGACAAAGAGTAACTAAGTTGTATGCAAGGGGACAAAATAAGCAGAAAGATATCAGTCAAACTTCTTGATTCCTGTTAGTATAATTTGTTTGTCCTTAAAGTTTGTACTTATTTAATACACAGTGCTTTGAAATCCAAAGGCCTCCCCATGCAAATATCTACATCAAATCTGAAAGTTCCCAAAGCATGACTAAAGCAGATGCAAGTTGCCAGATTACCCCGTCTTCTGTGTCCTAAAAGCACTGTCCTGTCTGTCTCCCTGGATAACCTAGCGTATGAGGGCATGGAGCGATGTGTATCAGGCGTAGTAGGACTGTCTTTCACAAAAACCTGCCGTAATGTTTGGACAAGTGACAAGCCAGAGTGACCACCTGCTTTTAGCAATGGAAATGGTAAACGGTCCTTTCCGTGGAGGTGAATGATGAGTTTACCAATGCATTTGAGGAGGTCAAGAGGGACTATTGTACTCATAAAGTCATTTGTAGAGCATAGTCTATAGAAGCTTATCCAGTAACTCCTCAGCAGGCCCTACAGAAAAATCTCGTACAGAAAATATATCTCATCCATTGGTCAGTGACAGGTAGTATAAAAATGCTTGAAGCAATCAATCATCATATTCATATTTTCTTCTAGAGATTGTCCATCAGGAAAAAGATAGTATTTCTGACTATTCAAAGACACTTTCTTAAAGGGGCCAAAAAAGAAGAGAACATGGTATTATGTTTTCTCCTCATCCCTTCACTGTATTGATCACTGCTTCTTAACGGCTTAGCCGTGGGTGTGAGGGAAATCTCAACAGAAACAAATTGAGATACTTCACTTGCTTTATCTAGAAACATCATATCTGACTTCATTCCTGCTGTTAGCACCCAGGAGAGGCTACAGCAGTTGTGGGCTTGAAATGAAGTGAGCAGTAAGTGGCGTGGCTGGTTGTTCAGCCATATTCCTTCCTCCCCTGTGTACATTATTATGGAAGCAGCAGAGGATTTCTTGCTGTGCTTCATGATTTGATCAGAACAGGCTAGTGAACCCATAGCATTTCTCCCTTCCACCCCCTCCATAAAAATTTGTTGCAAGATGGCTTTTTGCCTTCGTTTAAGCAGTTGTCCATGTTCACACTTAGGATGTGGGCTGATGCACTCAAACAGGAGATCTTTAGCTCAGATACAAGGGTCATATCTACAACTATATCCTGCCCCCTGCGTACATCATATATAGGATGCAAAAATGCAGGGAGCTCACCTTTGCTTTCTCTCCCCAGCTTACGTTGTGCACAGCAGCCTGTTTTTTCCTGGATTTCTTTTGCAAGGAAAAGCAAAGGAAAAATAGCATTCATTTTGACCTCCATTTTCTCTTTCATCCTTGGTATCTTTTCTCCATCATAAGCTTCTCTCCGGTCAACTGAGTTTCAAACTATGTGCTTCTCAAGGGAAATATTCCTTTATCTATGCCACAGGGCATGTGTTTGTTGTCTGGGGAAGAAACATGTCCCAGGAAATGTGCAATCTGCTAACTGTTTGACGCCCAAAACCCAATCAGAGAGGCAGGAAACAGTAGTACAGTCTGTCAGGCAGATCCATCCGCTCAACATTGCATTTGTGAAGCTTCAGACATTCTTAGTCCACTTCTTCTTTTAACTCAGATTATTTTCCCCAGAAGAATTGTGTTTCTGAGCCATGAATCGGACATTATGGTGGGGATTAACCTCTCCTTCAGCATTCAAGGAAAGTTATTTGTTCATTGCCGTCCATTTATGTCTTTTGCCTCCTGCTACGCTGGGTGGAGGAGCTCCGTGACTTGTCCTTCGTCAAGTCAAAGAAGTGCACACCAGGGAATGCACACATTTCACCTCCTCCACAGGTGTTTGTCGAAGGTTGGTCAGCCAAAAGGATCAGTCTCCTTTACAGTTCCTTGTCTCCATACTGTTGGCCTACATGTGTCAAATGTGCCCTGTGTGATTTTACAGTTGTTGGTAAGAATTGCTTTCTGTTGAGCCTTCACAGACTTTGTTAAATGGGTGGCTAATGCGCGCAGGTAGGTGCAGAGCCCCCTCATGCCCTGCCTGACTTTCAGCACTTACACTGCCTTGCTTACGGATGGAGCTAACTGGGAACAGTCGCGCTCCCTCCAGATGACCCTGTTTCTGGTGGGACTTCTGCTCAGATGCTCCTCAGCTCTCCATTGGGACCTGGGACTTGCTTATTTCTCAGTCATTCGTGAAGTTGTTCACAACAGCTGCACTGGAGAGAACATGATATATTGTTGTAGAGGAGCAAGAGATGGTTTGTGATAGAAAAAGAGTTTTTTTCATACTGAACATCACTGAGCCCTTCTGTTCACCTCCCTTCTGGAGGGCACCTGGCAAGCTCTGGCTCAGAAAATTGAAACCACCATCATCAATCAGACATAATTACTGGAGCATAAGCTTTCTGTAGCATCTTTGGAGCTGCCATTTGGAGTCACATTTTTGCTAGACAACGTGCTGTTACTGAGGCACTTGGCAGGCATCAGCAGAGCAAGTCTAGCCATTTCACTTGATTTCAGAGCTCCTCCTTCAGATCAGGGGATTGTTTAGACATCCACAAACCTACAGTCAATTAAAAGGAGCTATTTGCCAGTAATCCAAAAGACGTTGTGCATTTACACATTACCAGTACATGCACATTCCCCTCAATCCCAGGGCTCATGATACTGCAAAATTCAATTCAAGAAGTACAGGCAAGGTCTGAACCCACCTCTTCTACCACGTACTAGATGTGCAGCACCCCTGTACAGTCTGCTGGAAATTAAGAGGGGTGTGGGACATGTGCTTGGGCACATGAATATCTCATTATGAATGTGCCTTGGGATGATGCATCTCAAAGAAGAAAGCAGCTGCTGCTGAGTAGCCTTACTTCTCTCTCCCATGCCTTGGTCACCTGACTGCCATTTGATGTGGAGGACCCAAGCTGAAGCAGCAGAAGCTCTAGACACTGGAGGAAAGAAAAGTCTGTAATATGGTGGTTGATATGCATAGACCTGATGTTCCTTGTGACAAACCTGGAAGGATCTCTCAAAACAAACATAGTGAAATCAAACTGCAGTAGTTTCAGTTAGTGAATTTTATACACCTTTCACTTTTATATAAGCTGCTTTTTTAATGCAGCCAACCCACAGAAAGAAATCCACTCTATAAGTTTGTGACATTATTCATGAAGATGCTTTTGCTATGTTTCAGCATAATCGGCAAGCTTTATATGAGTATTATATATCATCTTCGTTTCAATTTCCATATTGCATCTATGTTGCTTCCACTTGGCTTAGTACAGAAACAGACACAAAACGCAGCAGTAGAAATGTATTTATGTGCAATAAAATGTTGTTAGAAAACAACCAGCTACCACATAAATATGGTATAAGAACTTTATATGACCATGTAAATCAGGCTTGTATTGCATGTAAGTTATTTACATGTTTTAAACCAACCAGGATTTGGTATCTGTTGGTTCATTTTTTGCAAACAAACAAACAAGCAAACAGAAAGCACCTAATTAACAATATAAAACTCATAAGCAAAACAGCATGACTAGGAGAGAAAATAAGGTCAGGATAATCATCACAATATTGAGCAGAAATTAACTTCAGTTTTTCCCAGTCTATTGCTGGCTGTACAGCTCATGCTAGATAAGAAAAATAAATTTTAAAAAACCCTAAAACCTACATCTATGCATGAAGTAGTTAAGATGAGCTTACATTATAATTTAAAACTTCCAGGAGCCTTACACTGAAATAGGAATTTACTTTTTGTGCAAGACATTGAGTCGTGCTGGTTTTATCTGTTGGGATTCTTTTTACTTATTTTTCCTCTCCACTGCTCAGTGAAGCAAGTCATTAGCATTAAATTACTGTAATGAAGAGACACCAGATTTGCTGTACATAGTTTGTAGAAGGATCACTCTTAAAGCCAGAGGGGAAATGGTGACTCAGCATAGTCACCAACAAGAAAAACTTTCATGAATCTAAGTTTGGAGGAAGTGCAGCTGTCAATACAGCACAGTAGGGCTGGGAGCAGATAACTGAAGTATGTACATCCTCCCTCCCTTCTTGACCCAAAAAGGGCACAATAAGAAGGGCAAGGTGATGGAGGTGCTTTTGTACCTAGTTGTCTTCAGCTGCGAAAATGCCCCCCCTAAGACCCAAGTCACACGGGGAGAATTTGAAGCAGCCGTGTAGATTTCCAGCAGAAGTATGCCTGAGTTGAAGTATTACAAAAACAAACAATAAACCCCCCAACATATAGTTTTAAAACATATAGTTTTAAAACCATAACCTCTTCAAGACGCTCTTTTTACATCTAGGATACCATACTCTATTCATTCCTAATGGGGAAAAATCCAGAGACCAAAACTCTGTTCTCCCTCCTTTAAAGAGAAATGATATAGTTTTTTATGTTCTTTACAGAAAAGTTTTGCTACAGTGCTTGACTTTTCCCAAGCACAAATCTTTCTCATAGTACTGACAGCAAGAATGCAAACAAGACCAACCCACCCCCCACAAGAAAAAAAGAAGAAAAGCAAAAATTACTTGTCAGTGAACAAGACTGTGCCTTCAAACCATCACATCTATAACTGCTCTTTCCTACATTTAAAGGACTAGCGATCAAGGGCAAAAAATGTTGAGGGAAGTTCCCAGGAGAAAGTAACTGAACAATCAGAGAGGAAATAGCTGCTTTGGAAAAGACCAAAGACTAGCAAGATGAGGGAAGATGCTGTGGGTTTTCAAAGGTACAGCTATTTTTGTTTTAGATAATGGTATTGGTGACTTTTCTTTGGACAGCATGATTCTGCAATACAGTTCTAAACTGCCTGGTTATCCTCTCTGTCCTGCTGGTAGCATTTCCTACCACCAATAGGAGCCAGTCAAAGTTTGCTTTTTCTAGGGGAAAAAAGTGCTAAGATGAAAAGTTTTATTGCATCTGTCTTTCTGGAAAGCTACCAAGCATTTATTATTTATCATGTCTTTAGTTTCCATATATTTGAGCTTGTAGATGAGGATATTTGCAATGCGTTGAAATGTGTTGCCAATAGCAAATCTGCTTTGCTTTTGATTTAAAATGCAAAACGTTATTTTTGTTGATTGATTTTCTTGAATGCATACATTTGTCTGCCTAATTGGGAATACATTCATCCAAAATAGAACGGGAGCTTTGAAAAACGTACAGATAAAATGAAGTACTGCTTCTCCCAGAGTTCCACATATTTTTTCTTGACACATCTTGAAAACTTTTACCCGATAAAAGCATCACCTGAAATATAAACTGAAAGAGGATAGTAGGAAAACAGAATAGCAGTAAGCTAGACTAATGTTAAAGAATACAATATTCATTAATTTGACCTGCAAGAAATTTCATAGGTATTTATAGCGCAACTTAGCAAGCTCCATTGTTTGTTTTCACTATCAGAGAATTACTAATCCTGGTTTTAGACATTACAGTTGTATAATCCAGAAACGGAACACCACATCTGCCGACCACTGTACTATTGCTACTTGGTGGAGCATTGTATATCAAAGTCCTGTATTTCAGCTGGCAGACTACCTGAGGTGTAGATTGCAAATTCAGTTATGGTGTAATAGCAACAGCCTGCAGTACTCTCCTTACGCGTAGCTACCACCTAGGGTCGGTTCCTATCTGCACTGTGGTTTATTCTTTTTACAAAACAAAAAAAATTAAAGGTGTATCATACACCACCTTTACCATGAATAACGTATTCTTTCCACTTACAAAAACATGCAAAAGAAATTCATTTGCTATTTCAGAAAATAGCTTTGGCTCATTCAGACATCCACAATTAAAATATTGCCTGGAACTTGAGTTAAAATGAGGGTTAAACTTAAATAAGAGCAGACTCAGTTACAAAGAGGCCACAACATTAGCATAATAAAGTTACAGAGATCAAATCGTTTAGTTTCTAGCTGTCAAATAGGCAGGCCTCTGTCTCTGGGACCAAAGGAACATCTCTGTGAGCAGTCACCATGGCCCTTCTAAAAGGACGCACTGAAGACAATAACACTGTGCCAGTAACTGAATGATTGATCTAAGCAGGAAACCCAAAAACTGAAATATAAACACTTTTTCAACTGAAAAGTAACTGTCAAGTGTTTGTTTTCCTTGGCAAAACACTAACCTAGAAGAGTTTCCAGTCACCCAAAATGTTTCATTGCACTGAAAACAAACATACATACCATTCTGGTCTGGGAGACTTTATTTTGAGTTACATGTAGTTAAGCTTAGTTTCAAAACATTTCACTGAAAAAGGTTCAAACAAATTTTTCAAGTAAAAAAGTATTTGAACAAAACTGTTCAGATGTCATTTTTTTGGGCAGCAATAGATGGTCCTCTTGGTCTTTAAAAATGTTCTTCATTCAAGAGAAACACTCTAAAAACCAGGCAGTATCAGTCTTTCTTTGCTGAAAGCCCAAGGCAAAATGCTCCCATTGGTCCCTGCTGGCATGAAACCAGAAATGACAATAATTGCTAGCAGTTTTGCTTGTGTACTGATTGCTTTCATCAAGATTCACTGCAGAGCTATCAGCGTGAAAAGAACGAAATGAACTGATACGTTTGATGTGTAATGAGCTATTTTTAGTTCAAAGGGAAGCATGTTTAAGGAAGACAATTCCTTCCTGTCTTCTCCCCCAGCTTCATATGTGATAACTATTTAAATACCTTTAACTAAAAAGCAGCGTGATGGATTTTCTTCATACTCTGTGGAATCTTCTTTGCTGCTATTATAACTCCAGCAATATTTATGTAAAGTCAATTTTGCAAGGAAAATGTAGTGAACTAAAAAGGGCTTCCCAGTAGAAACAGGTTGTAGCCTTAGGATCTGATCTGGAGAACACTATGCACATCCTTTACTTAGCATTTGTGAGTCATCTAATTGAAGTGAGACCTATGGAGGTGAGCACTTCCAGGATTTGGCCTTTGGCAATGGTGAAGCAGCTCAGACTTGTGGAGGTGTTTTACAGTAGTTTTCTGCTGGTAGCTCATTTTGGTTAGGTTAGATAAATTCCCAGTCTTAGTCTCTCCAGGGTGTTCTGGTCCTTGGTTGCTGCTTGTTCTGATGATTTCCTTTTCCAAATGTACAGCTTCACTTCGCTGGCATGTCACGCGGATGCCCCAGCCTGTCTCCCCTTTCAGATGAGCAGTTCTCCAGTCTCCAGTTTGCTTAGGCAGGATGAAGAAAACCAGTTAAAAGCAAACTGAGCCCATTTGCTCGTTCTTGGGAGTCTGAAGTTTCAGATTATTTGACAATGTCAAATAAACATCTCTGCACGTTTGCACTGAAAGGGGATTTTGGACAGTTTCGTGGATATGTTTTCACGTGCAGTTTTAAATATCAGGTAAAATTTTGGAAGCCAGTAGTGGGCTCATAGATCAAAAGTTTGCCAGGGACTTGCAAATCCACGTTAAGTTCCTGAGCACTAGTGTTTGCATTCAGTTGAAGGAAGTGTGGAGACCCTCTGATGAAGGTCAACAATCTTTCTAGGGCAGATAATAATTTAAATTCAACTCTACTTTGTGAACTAACTGCAACAAATCCTTGTACGTGTATTACATGTGTCAGCGTGTGAGGTGAAGGAGCCTCGGGCGCATTAACAGTGTTTTCTCACGTCCAATGCAGTACATCAAAAATCCCTTTCAAAACATAAGCAAGTTCCATTATAAAACTGTGTCAGCTTTGGGGGTTTTAGCCTCTTGGGAGGCGGTTCCAGAGATGGATCCTCTGAAGGCTGGGAACTTTTTCTGATTCTTACCCTAAATTTATTTATGGCCAGCTGTTATCCATTTGTTCTTAAGCCAACATTGTCCATTAGCTTAAGTAGCACTTCTCCTTCACCGATGTCCCCCTTCAGTTTTCCCTTCTTTTGGCCATCCCCAGGATGCATTTAGAGTGTGACTTTGCTGGGATAAATGAGTCGAACTTTTAAATTCCCTTCTTGTGGTGTGGGCTTTCCATTTTCTTGATGCCCTTTCTGTTTTTCCAGTTGAAGCGATCCTGTCTGAGCACAGGAGATCGCCAGTGTGTCTCAGCGAAGCTTTTGCCGCTGCCTGCAGGCTTAGGCACGTGTTTGCTGGGCAAAGAGATGCGTGGCCGAAGATGTTGCCCTGCCCAGACCAAGTGCTGCGGCTGCCCTTTGGGGAGTGCCTGTTGCCCGACAGATGGACGGACGGACGGATGGTCTGGGTCATTTCAGCAACACCTGCCCCATTTAGCTGAGCGTGGCTGAGCGGAGAGCCCCTGTGCTGGAGCAGAGCGTGCAGTCCACAGAACTGTGGTGACAGCGCCCACTGCCAAATGGATGGCATGGACAGCTGGTGGAGCAGAGAGATATCATGCAGCCACAGCCATTAGCTCAGGGTTTGGGGGGGTGTTTTGCTTCGGAGCAGACCCCCATTTGGTATGTGTCACTGCGAGGGACAAGGTGGAACCCCACGTTTCTTCGAGGGCCTGGATTCTCATCAGGTGCATATTAGTTTCCAGGCACAAGGTTTCTTTGCTTGTGTCAGTCATGAGCCAATATTGGGTTGTGCATCAGGCGCTGCACTTACCTGTTCTTGAATTAGTGCTTCCTGCCGTTGCTAAAGTCAATTCATATCTTGTTACGCTGGCTCTCCACCTGTGTATCAGGAACAGGAATGAGGAATTCCTTTATAAGGAAGAAATTTTTTACAATGAGGGTGGTGAAGCACTGGAACAGGTTGCCCAGAGAGGTAGTGGAGGCCCCATCCCTGGAAACATTCAAGGTCAGGTTGGACGGGGCTCTGAGCAACCTGATCTAGTTGATGATATCCCTGCTCACTGCAGGGGGGTTGGACTAGATGGCCTCTAAAGGTCCCTTCCAACCCAAAGCATTCTATGATTCTATGATCACTGTTCACTTTAAGATAGCACTTGATAAAATAGTGCTTTGTCAGGCAGGCCAGCATTTTGCTTCAAAAGTGACCCTTTTTATGACCTCTTTTTTTTTGTTTCCCCAAAATGGAAATTACTACTGTGAGAGTCTCAATTTATTGCAGAAATAATTGAGCACATTGACACATTTTAATAGGGCAGATTTCAGAGTATCATAGTGCAGAGCTGACAGTTGCACCTGGCCTTACATCTCGTTCTTTGCCAGCAGGGTAGTCACTACTGTACTGCCACACTAATTAACTAGCTCAGCACTTTGTTGGGATTGTTGTGTGGGTTTCAGTTTCACAAAAGGATTTGCTGACTTGGCTTTTTAACTATAAAGTAACGTGACAGTGCACATTTCCAAAAGAAAAGACTGAAACCTAGAATCTAAACAGAAGCAGAAAACACGTGTGCACTACTTCAGGAGAAAAATACGTGCTGTGACTGAAATCCATACAGCTATTGAAATTACTTGTTCATTGCTTTTGACTTCCACTTCAGAACTAGCTAATGAAATTTCTCCAGCTTTTAAGGTTAGACTGTAGAATGGTGGAGGTTTTATTTATTACTTAATACTACTCTTGTCTGTCCTAGGCTCATCTAATATCTGAATTCTTTGTTCATATGGGTCAGACAAGACATAAGGAGTGTGGGGAGCCATCAGCCTGTGAAGCAGTCTCACACCATTTTTGTATGCTCAAACTTTCAGTAGAGTTAGATGGCACACCATAAAATGCTGTCTTAATTCAAGTACATTGTACTGTGTCTCGTGAAAGTTGTAGGGCAGAGATGACAACACATGCCTTAATGTGTGTGCTTCCTCGCATGTATGTGTTCTTGCTGTTCTCCCTTCTTGCTCAGATCAATAAACAGTATTTCTTGCACTACCTGAGCTGCGTGGATGTCAAAGGGATCACAACAGACTGCAGTTTGAGGATGCAGGCACCACTAAATGGACTCTGAAATGTTGCAGTGCGTTCTTCACCTCCCAGTTACAGGAGGGACAGTCACCACATACCACTGAGATAAGGAGATGCTGGCATTTTAAGGTCTGCCCGGGGAAGGTGGTGAACGCCTGCAATTCCCATTGAGATCAAGGAGAAGTGCTGGTGCTCAGCAATTCTCCTGTGGGTCACCTTTTAAAAAAATACTTTTCATAAAAACTTTTCACAGTCAGCTTTAAAAGCAGACTCTCCACTACCAGGCGCTTTCAGTTCCTCTCATTTTCCTGGTGGTTTTGCATTACAGGTATTCATGGAAATTGAACAAGGTGAAGGTTGCAATCAGTCCTGTCTAGAAGCAACCAAATGTAACGTGGAACTGTTATTCACGCACCCTTGCAGGTGTTTTTAAGTAAATGGAATGAAAGCTCCAAGGAAAGTGGTGTGAGCCTTTCACACATGACTTTATAGCATTCTCTATACAATAAAATAAAAAGCTGTTCAAATGTAAACTTATGTCTCCTTGTTTTGTACAAGCTCTACAGAAGCAAGCTCTGCTTGCAGCCTCTTCCTGTTCTCTCCCCCATACTGATGGGGTTGGTGGGTGACCAAGCAGCTGTGTGGGTGCTTAGCTGCTGGTTGGGGTGAACTCACCACACCTGGTATTCTGGTATTTTAAATAATCTTAAGATACTGCTTGGAAAAAACCAATATTGAGTCTCCCTCTTTAACTAGCACCTTCCCTTACAACTTCTTGCTTATAGTAGTACATAACAGTTATGAAGCACTTCCCACGTCCTTAGGATTGTAAAAGTACTCAAGCAAATTAAAAGTCTATATCCTGCAAAAAATGTTTGTGAACATATTTTTGTGTTCTCCTACATTTCTGAGTCATGCATGAAAATGGATCTTAGGCTGCTGAGTTACTGTGGTTTAGTTAAATTTCACAAAAATCCTGTGAAGTAGATAATTATTTCCATCTGGGAGATGGTGAGGCTGAGGCAAACTTGTCTACTGATTTGGGTCTTTCTGCTAGTGCCAGATCAGTGACTACCTGTTCCTGGTTGCACTCCATTTGTTGACTGTTGTTTTACCCCATATGAAGATGGAGAGATAAATACTGTATTTGTTTTCATGTTGTGGGCAAAGTGGGAAAAGATGAAGCAGGGTCTGAAAATAATAGAGTAAGATACCTAGATGAGAAAAATCCATTAGCTTGCACCATGCTCTTAGCCTTGCCCTCTCTTGTCAAAACTCTTGAGTCCTGCTGTTCCTCTGGGTCATCGCTGTAGCACTGTAATAGGGAAGAAGAAAAAAACCCGGGGTAGCTGGGAATAAAGGGAATTAATTGGTGAAGGGATGAAGTTGCATCCCCAGCCACAGTTTCTGGAGCTAAAGAGACAGGACTTCTACTGCCACATATAATACGCTGAGGAGAATGAGAGGGCCAGACAGTTTAAGGATGCATGAGCCTCATCCATGTCCACTGGGCACAGAGCTGCAGTGGCTTCGGTTTTTGTTGCGCTGAGGACAGATACTGCAATAGCTCCCTGGAGGAGGATGACTTTCCTTGCCTTCAGCATGGCCTCTGCGCTCAGAGCCGGGGGCCTGGGAGGGACGTGCCAGACTGGGAATCGATAACTCTGGCCGCACAGGCAGCTGGGGTTGTGACAGCTCACTCCACCTCTCCTGCCTGTTCCCGGCTTTGACTCCTCTGCTTATATCGTGGACTCTCTGGGGCAGACGCAGGACTGTTGGTACATGGTGTGTTTGCCCTTGGTGGCTAGGGTAATAGGCACAGCTCCTAAGCTGGTTGGGGTTCCCAGGTGCTACAATAAGAAATATTCGCTATCCTTTGTAGTACCGTGCATACGATAATATGCTTAAAGAACAAAAAAAAAAAAAGATGCTGCAGTGTAGTGCTGACCGTATCCTACAGTTTACATTGGCAAAAATTGCAGGGCTTGGTAGTCTTCCTGTTCAAATATTGAATTGAGTGATGAGGGGTTTTTTTGTTAAAAGGTTGTAGTATACTGTTGTAGGCTGAACTGCTTTTACCTCTGCTATCTAAAATCCTGTTTATAGAAACATGGGCGTGTAGGCTTGATAGCTGTTCAATCAACCTTCACTTCGCCAGTTGACTTTCAGGCACTCTGTTTTGCAAGATTAATATCCTCTTAATAAAAGTAACCTTGTGTGCATTCAACTCTGCTTGCATGGAGATAGCTGAAAGCAAGTTGAAAATGGCTTTGCCAATATTACAAGCAGAAAGTAAAAGAAAACCCAAACCTTAAAATAGCATACAAAATATTAACAAACATTTTCTGCACTCTCGCGTCGTCAGGAGAGCATGTGATTCTTTCCACATTAAGAGGGGAGTTTCTCTAACAGTTCAGCAGCTGAATGCCAGGGGCTGTGCTATGCAAAACACATCCCCTTCTCAAGGCAGCTTTTACTACAGCTGAATAAACGATGCAGGAGGTACGCATGGCTAGAGGTGCACATCAGCAGGCAGTGTGTCCTGGTTTCAGCTGAGTTAGAGTTACTTTTCTTCCTAGTAGCTAGCATAGTGCTGTGTTTTGGATTTAGTATGAGAAGAATGCTGATAACACACTGATGTTTTAGTTGTTGCTAAGTAATGCTTAGACTAGTCAAGGACTTTCTTTTTCAGCTTCCCATGCTCTGCCAGGTGCACAAGAAGTTGGGAGGGGGCACAGCCCAAGATAGTTGATCCAAATCGACCAAAGGGCTATTCCATACCATATGACGTCATGCTCAGTATATAAACCGAGGGGAGTTAGCCGGGGGGCAGCGATCGCTGCTCGGGGACTGGCNCAGGGAGAAGTTCGGGGGGACCTCTCTATGGACAGCCAAAGCCACATCCTGCATGTGGTCCATGTTGCCTCCTCAAAGGGACAGGTCTGTGTTCTGCAAGCAAGCAACTCATCTCGGGTAAAACGTCCTCCCTGTGCTGACACTTGCTTTGTCTGCGTTTTGCCTGCAGTGGCTGAGGAACCCAGGACCCCAGCACGAGAAACGGACTCTCTTTGGAGACATGGTGTGCTTCTTGTTTATCACTCCGCTGGCGACCATCTCTGGCTGGTTGTGTCTACGAGGAGCAGTGGACCATCTGCACTTTAGTAGTAGGCTAGAAGCTGTTGGCCTCATTGCACTCACTGTCGCACTCTTCACTATTTACCTCTTTTGGACCCTAGTAAGTATTGATTTTCTATTCCACTCACAGGAATAAGGGAAAGAACAAATCAGAAAATTAATTACACAGACTGCTGTAGAGTGGGTGGACCGTTGTACAAAGCATTGCTTACCTTCTGTGCTGATAAATTTCAGTTACATCTGCAAGAAACCTCTTGGTTCTACACCGTTCAAGTGCTCTGGAAAACCAGAAAGACAGTTTGCCTTTGGGGTCAGTAATTCCCAAATCCCAAACACCAGAGAGGATAGCAAGAGGGAGACAAGGAAATAATGTGGAGGAGTACAAGACAGATGCTACAGGAGGGAGCTTCATCAAAGATAATGTGCAAAAGGTGAAGGCACAGTGCACAAAAAAGCTTTAGGTGAAACACCTGACTGCCACAGAGGATTCACATTTTTTTTCTAATCCAAGATCTGGCCAATTTTACAATTCAAAAGCCTTGGATGTGGGTGCATCCCATGCTTTCCCCATTCCTCATGCTTGTGGTGCTGTGAGAAGTCCACAGCAGAACACACCTTACACCCGTGTCTGTAGAAATGTAGCTGCCTTTGCAGTGCAGATTAAATTGCTGCCTTATTCCCGTCCTGCACCCAGGTGTGCTGACACTTGCGTGCTGATCCATCCTAAAAGCCATTTGTTTTGTGCCAAGTTGTTAAACTGAGATCAGTTCCTGACCCCAGCACACCAACAAACAGTTGGCCCAGCAGAAATCTAACAGTTCACTGAAAACCCCAGGTTACTGTTGAGTTTGACATTTCACACCTCTAGCTCTGGTGCGGGAAGGAGAACAGAAAAGTGGATGCAGACAGGGAACATTCACATTAACAGGGTAATGCTTGTGTGAGTATGCAAGGCTGTGCTGCTGTGAGAGGAAAAGCTCATCTGAGCTTGTGCTGCCCTGAGTGGGGGCCAGACTATCCTGCCTGTGGTGCTGGCGCAGCCACTAATCCCACAGGGCCAGCACCCAGCTCTCCCCCTCAGTGGGTATGGCCACATGCTGTATGGCTGACCCTGTCCAGCAGTTTTTGATCAGTGTAAGCTGCTGAGGAGGTGGCACTTTAAGAACTGCATTAATAGAGCTAGCCCACAGCAAGAAACCCCTATGCTGAACCCAGAGTAAGCTTGGAAAAGGGGAGGTGGAAGGAAACACAGAAACCCCACACTACCTAACAAGTAGCTCCAAGAAAGCTATGAAAGGTGACATCTCATTTGCTTCATTCATAACAGTGAAACCCTGTCTCATCCATAGAGGACTGCAGAGTAATTTTAGCAGCACGCAACAGTAGGGAAAGTTCAGAGTTTTGCCTCAGCCTCCTGCAGTTTTCTGTTTTTGTTGTTTCTGCTTCCATTTTCTGTGAAGCAGCAGCACTCCCCTTCGACAAGATGGCCATTTACTTCAGCAGTGAGGTGGTACTTGTATTTCCTGCAGTACTGTGTGTAGACATGTCTGGCAGGTATTCAGTTCAAGCAAAGGTTGTTCAAATTTCCTTTGTGTATAACTGTCTTAGAAACCCAAATGCTGTCCAAATTACCTAATACACATAATTCACAAGCACCAAAATGGTTGGAAGTTGTAATGGGTAGGTGCTAAGTAGGTGGATTTAATTACCCGTGATGCATGGACATATTTGACCTTGCTCATTAAGACTTCTGCAGCATCTCAATTGTAGTCTCTAACATTGTCTATTGCATTTGCATTGCAAGTGGCAAAAATCCCTTCTATTCACTTTATAATTTTTATCCCTTCAAAAGCATACAGAGAAATGTGTTATTGGCATTTGGAGAATATGGCAATAGTAAGCCTGATGTAAATGGTTGATTTAATTGAAATACAGTATCTTTAATGTCCACTGAGTTGTGAAAGATGTAATTCCACTCTAATCTATTATTCAGACCAGCAGGAGGTGGATGGGCTAATGAAGCACTGTGTTCATCAGGGAAGGGCAAGGCAGGAAGCCTTTCAGGGGGCACAGTAACCCTCCTCTTCAGCATGGGGTTAATTCAGTGGGCAGAGCAGAGAGACATGGTGGGGAGGACTCTCAGGCTCTCTTCACAGTACAGAAGGTGCCCTCATTGCCCTCACAGCTTTAGCACTGGATGGAAGAGTTTTGAGGAGGCTTAAGTATATCTGCAGATTAAGTCACTAGGCTTGAGTGACACTGTTTTCACACACTTCCTCAGAGGGCAGATATGCAAAGTCAAGGTAGAGATTTAAAGCAACTACTTTACAAATGGCGCTGAGCACCCTACACACGAAGACATGCCCACTCTCTGCTCAGCGGCCTGAGACCTATCGTTCATGTGGAAAGCCCCAGCCTGCATTTGCCTTGGGGAGGCTCCACACTCCCCTTGCCATGCAGCAAGGAATTAGACACACATGCAGAAGTGCTAACCCCATCAAGTGCTTCAGCAGCACCTGCCCTTTAATTTTTGGAAATGGGAGAATCCTGTACTGCTTGCTTAGTTATGGCTGTGTGGGGAATATATTGAGTGCTGTGGGGTAAATTATACACGTGATATAATGCTCCTTTAGGTCCTGGGAAAATTAAGAAAACTAAAACTTCATTTTACTTCCAATAAATCAGCTTATTTTCTCTGGAGGCAAAAACTGGCATATAGATTATTTACGCACCAGTTATCCCAGTGAGCAGAGAACGGGAGAGATGCTATTTTTAGCATGCAAGAAGCTATTTTATCCCTTCCCATAAAACAACCAAGTTCTCCATAAAATGCTGCTGCTTTTCCGCTGCATTTAATCACTGTAACATGCACACACACAAAAAAGCCTGCTACTCCCAGGAAGAAAGCTTCAGACATGAAACAGATTGCTATTTAAACTGAGAATTCAGGGCCACATTCCGCTTTCTCTTGCATGCAGCTGATCTTGACTCCTGTAAAATCAAGTGGCCAGTTGGACTACAACAGGATTTGGCGCTAGAGCTTCCAGTATAACATAACTGCTGGTTTAAAACAAAGGCTAGCTCAAATTAATTCAGAGTAAGTTAGAAAGGTGGACACCTTCCTTGCTATCCTATTGAAGAGGCAAACAAGGGAGTTTAGCGTGCCAAGGACCAATGTAAATCTGGCCTTTGTTCAGCATCTCAAGAGTTTAGCATCCAGTGTAACAGCTTCTGGTGAGTATCTGTGGCTCTGCTGAAATTCAGTAGCTGACATCACTTGGAAACTGCCTCCAGGCAAGAACCCATTGTAAACAAGCTGTCAAACTTAACTAGAATATCCTGTGAAAATGCCTTAAACAAGCAGTTAAAGCCTGGCTTAACAATGCAGCCATTCCTCAAAGAATCTCATGTGATGCTACTGAAACTCAACCTAAACTCTAGCTCACTCCTCTGAAGCAGTCACTGCATTTTTCATGGCATTCATCCTTGCAGGTGGTCCCCCCACACACACATAATTTCTGCTGATACTGCAGGGCCTTTTTAAAAGAGATATCTCATGTTCTTTCATATACAATGTTCCAGAGAAATGAAGATGCAGACTGCTTTACCTTCAGGGGGAACAGAGGAGATTGAAAGGTGGGGAATCAATTCATCTGTTGGAAGAGCTGTCTTTGGGCAACTGCTTAGTGAACAAAAGCTCTACAGGTTTCCCTCATTAACAGCAGACAGCTGTATAAAGATCTAATAGAAAAACCCCAGAAAGTCTTTTCTTGTCCCTAGTGGGATTTTATAGAAAGGTAAATAATTTACTTGGTTAAAAGCACCCTTTTTGCAATAAGGAAAGGGTTGTGAAGGAAAAATTCATAGGCATGTATATTACTTAATATCCCTCCATACCTCACTGGCAGCCAGCCTGTCATTGCTGTAGGGGTAGGAAAGCAAGCAGTGCAGCCCATTTTGACAGCAGCACACAGAGCCACTTCTCCGCAGAGTCAGCAGCATCTTCCACCCACCTGTGCAAACCAACCATGTTACCTCCAGCCTTTATGGCACCCTCTGCCCTCTGAATAGCATTGACCTACAGAAGTGGCACAGGTGTGTAAAAATCAGTGACAAATGACCAGCTGCACATGAAGACAGAACAACAGCTAATGAGACAAGGTTCCTTCTGTGCTCACTGCGTGGGTCCTTCCTGCCCGCAGCTCAAGAACACAATAATTGTCAAGTGGCACATTTCACCCGAAAAGTCCCATGCCAGCTTACAGGTGGTTTGGGTTTTTTGTTGGGTTTGTTTGGTTTTGTTTGTTTGTTTGTTTTTTTAAACTGCATATGTACATCATCTTACACAGACATAACTCTCACTACACTTGACTGTCACTAAAATAAGTACTAGACTATTTAAAAAAAAAAATAGGACCAAGCTATCTTGTATATCTATAGCAGTTCGTCATTTCTCTTCCACTAGTGGCAGAGCCACACTAAGGTTGAAATTGGTTAGCTGATAACAATAAAAAAATTCAAAGACAATCTAAACTGAGATACGCACGTTGGCAGATGGCTCACACTCACCTGTTGCATCTGTGCAAGCTTGAATTTGATGCATTCAGCAATAAAGCATTACAAGGTAGAACATACAACCCTGTCAGTACAGCTTAGCTACCTGCAAGCCTTCACCATCCAGCCAATTACATTATTTGTCAGTTTAATAACTTGCAGCATGATAGTACCCAAACTCATTCTCATTGTAAGTGGCTGCTAATAATTCTAGTACTTGGGAAAGACAGAGGGATGATGTCTGACTTTTCATGTTACAAAAAAGGGAATGAGAGGAGGCAACAGCAGAAAGTAGGGCACAGGTTGCTTTTCTTCTCTGCTGTAGCAACTGGGGGAACAAGCCACCTACATGGTAGGTCTCATCTTTGCCCGCCACTTTTTGCTCATTTTTATCTGCCCAATTTAGGCTGCTTGTCAGCTTTTTGTTCCACTTGAAGGCGTTTCCCCCCAAACCCCAGTTGATTCCTTGGAGGACCGCAGTGACTCTAAACACAGTGCATCTCTCTTCTCTCCCCAGGTATCCTTTAGGTATCACTGTAGATTATACAACGAATGGCGTCGGACCAGTCAGCGAGTGATACTCCTAATCCCAAAGTCTGCCAACATCCCCTCCAACCAGCAGTCTCTGCTGGGCCTGCAGTCCCTCAAAAGGAACTCAAAGGAGACAATTGTTTGATTTGGGCAGTTCTGCACAAGGACCATGCACTAAAAATATTTTCCTCAAACTCACTGGGGTCAGACTATTCTGATTTACAAACTCTTTGCAGAGGAATAAATCACTGAATTCAAATCATGGATGCTGCAATCATATGATATTTGCTAAGCTGCCAAACTTGTTTATTTAGCAGATACTGTATGGAATTCTACAAACTCATGTTAATACTTGCATCATCAAGTGATGCAAACTTTTTTTATTGTTTAAAATATTAAACTATGATAATTAACAATGCAAAACAGGTTTAAATAAAGTGCTTTGTTTTTATCACTTCCTGTTCCTACAGTATTACTTCTTTAGGTAGCTGGACAGTAACCAGTGCTGTTTTTTCTTTCCTAAAGCACAGCAATGGCATGCCCCCAGTTGATTTTATTTGAAGGTCCTTTATGCCAATATTTTTGGATTATTAAAATTTGCGTGTAATGAGTTCTACAAGTTGGCATATTATTTAAACGCTATAAAGTGATTAGAAAATTATCTTCTCTGTTTCCTATTTGGCAGGGAAGTTCTGATAGGAAAATTCATCAGTAATAAATTTAGCATGTGCAAAAGAAAGAAATGACACAAACTGCAATAATCTTCCTACTCAAAAGTATCCTAGTACATAGCACTCAGGAAAAAAAAAAAGAGCTTATTTGATGTTGCGTGTGCTCTATGGGAGAAAAAGCTTAGTACACAAAACCAAATCTGTTAGCTTCTTTATTCTGCCTTTGGACCAGTCTAGCTGTAGTCATGTTATTTAACAATATTCTTTGTAATTGTCAATTCCATGGGGATACAACCATCAACTACCTATATAAAGCAATAACAGCCTCATTCAGACATAAATCTAGTTTCACAGCAAGCCAAGATGTGTAAGAAAAACATGAACCTGCAGATCTATACTCATTAGTCTGACAGTTAAGGTCAGGGGTTGGTCATATGTTTGGCCACAAATACCTGCTTCTGTTCCAGAGAAAGTCATACAAGATTCT
>VYZW01023732.1:0-12726 GCA_013401315.1 Balaeniceps rex
TTGCCAACTTAGTTGCCAACTGGAGTTAAACCACGACAGACATTCAAACATTGGGATAGACATTTAGCAAATCCACATGGTTAGTCAACACTAGGGGATCTGCCAATCGAGCTGGCCCTGCCCAATCAAAACTTTTACGTACTGTAGAAGGAGATAAAGTCCCTGTAGTGCATGTGAAAAATATGCTGGGGAAGACAGTCTGGGTTACTTCCCCCTCGGGCAAAGGCAAACCCATCTGTGGGATTGCTTTTGCTCAAGGACCTGGGTGCACTTGGTGGGTAATGCAGAAGGACAGGGAAGTCCGATGTGTACCTCAAGGGGATTTGATTTTGGGTGAAAATAGCCAATGGACTGAATTATATGATGTTACTTGCTGTATAATACTGTATGTCTGTCACGAATATGGTTTTTTAGACGTCTTTGGTTTAACAGCAATTTGAGATTTATTAATATTTTTGAGATAGAGCGCAAAATTAGGTTATATAATTTTTAACAGCACTTAAGCACCAGCCAATTTAACAGGGCGATTCAATGGAATTTGCTACAGTCAAAATAGCAACTTAGTTAAAGATTCGAGAATGGCAAGAGTCACCCAAAACTTACAGCAGGGTTGCACACACAGATGTGGTTTAAATCAAATCACACACCCAGAGACAGAGAAACAGTTCTGAATCAAATTGCACACACACACACACAGAGGTTGACCTGTGACTAAAATTTCCCTTTTCATGACTTTCATGAATTACTCACTTTTTTGTGCCATTCATTCACTGTCCATTCATCAACGGACAGTCGCTGAACCTCGCAAAATCAGGCCTTTGAGTCCTAGCGAAATCGTCGATGGAGAATCTTTCAATCCTCGCAAAATCTACCCTGAGAGGTGTCCCAGCTCAGGGGGAGATACTGGGTCACACAGCCCACTGCGGTCCCGGAGAGCTCAAAAGGTCTCCCTTTTGAATCGCTATTTATAGGATCTCGAGATGATTGGCTTTGGT
This sequence comes from Balaeniceps rex, assembly GCA_013401315.1. Classification (NCBI taxonomy): domain Eukaryota; kingdom Metazoa; phylum Chordata; class Aves; order Pelecaniformes; family Balaenicipitidae; genus Balaeniceps; species Balaeniceps rex. The sequence continues at coordinate 996 of VYZW01023732.1, forward strand.
CGTTGGAATGTATTGGAAAAGGTAGAACCTGGGCATGACGTAGATGGTATAGAATAAGGGGTGGATACTGTCCTGGTTTCGGCTGGGATAGAGTTAATTTTCTTCCTAGTAGCTGGCATAGTGCTGTGTTTTGGATTTAGGATGAGAAGAATGCTGATAACACACTGATGTTTTAGTTGTTGCTAGGTAGTGCTTAGGCTAGGCAAGGACTTTTTCAGCTTCCCATGCTCTGCCAGGTACACAAGAAGCTGGGAGGGGGCACAGCCAGGACAGCTGACCCAAACTGACCAAAGGGCTATTCCATACCATATGACGTCATGCTCAGTATATAAACTGGGGGGAGTTGGCCGGGGGGCAGCGATCGCTGCTCGGGGACTGGCTGGGCATCGGTCGGCAGGTGATGAGCAGTTGCATTGTGCATCACTTGTTTTGTATATTCTTTTATCATTATTATTATTATTTTCTCTTCCTTTTCTGTCTTATTAAACTGCCTTGATCTCAACCCATGGGTTTTACTTTTTTTTTTCCCCCTGATTCTCTCCCCCATATCACCGGGGCAGGGGGAGGGTAAGTGAGCGGCTGTGTGGTGCCTAGTTGTCGACTGGGGTTAAACCACGACAGCTCGTTTGCTTATTGGAAACGGTGCTTGCAAATTGATTTTCCTGATAGCAGGATCTGATGCTATTCCTGAATAAGACTTTAACTTCTTCAAGTTTTATCTGTAAGGAAGTGATCTTTGTTGCTTCTAACGAGGTAGTTTGCAGCGCTGCATCTCCTCGAATTCTCTGCGATAGTTATAAAATTATTGCATCTTTTCACCGTGTTTTTTGCTTCTTTGTGAAGGTTAAGCATATGTTCTGACTAACTGATGGACAGTTAGGCATGTCATTGATGTGTGTTAAATAAGTATATATCCATATATAACTTTTAAATAGCTATCAGTGGGAAGGAATTTGATTTGTCTAATTATTTCCTGTCAAAAGCTGTTTATGTCCCACTGCATTAAGCCTAATTCTCTGCTTTTCTGCCAGAGTTTAAGGTAGCTGCTTTGTCTTTTTTCCTCTTATCTAAGTCCATGATATACTCCCAATTACAGCTATTTTTTTCTAGTGCAGTAGCTAAAGTTTGTGACCATGTTTTATATGCACAGTTACAATTTTTTTTTAGCTTATCTTTATTAAATAAGCTCTGGTAGCAGCAAAAGAAATCTTGTTAGCTGTTAAATTAAACTGTTGCTCTCAGTAATTTGGTGTTTGCAGTTCATGCAGGACAAGAATAAATTGTGTTGGCCCTCAAATAAAGATTGAAATCTATGCCACATGTGTGGTTTCAGATTCCTCCCCCCCAGTCCCTTCAGGGAACGAAAATCCTTGCCACCTTGAAATTATCTAGGCCCTCAGAAGTGTCTGAAGAGTAATGAAGAAGCTGGAGTCTTGAGGGGGAGGAGGGAATGTTGGAGAGACATAATTCAGCCATGATAGATAAACGGACAAAAAAAGAGTTGGGGGGTATTGGCCAGCAAGAGTGGAATCCTTGTCTCTCGGGGCTGTGGGAAGAGCAGCTGTGAAGATGTGATTTAAGCACAGCTCAAAAAGCATCTTGCCATCTGCTTCTGGCCAAAAAAAGTCGGGGAGGGGGGTTCTCTGTGTTTGCTACCTAATGGCTCCATGATTATGCTTTCTGTTATAGAATTAATAGGATCTGTTAAGGACATTGCTATGAAAAATGCAATGTTATTTCAAAACTTTAGCAGAAATCAAGGCCGCTTGAAGTCTTAAAGACTCACTCTGTTGTACTAGCCTTTTCACATGTAGGTAATAATTTTCTCCTCAAAAATTAAATGTTGATTCTAACTGAATACATAGAAGCTTTTTTTATCTGTTGCTTAATGTTGCATTCTCATTTATGTAAAAAAATAAAATACTACAATAAATACATTACTTTACATTGCATTAAAGTAATTTACATTACTTTAAAGTAATGTAATGTACATGTAATGTACATGTAAAGTAATATAAAGTAATTTGCATTACTTTAATGTATCCTTATTACTTTAATGTTCCTTATTTAAGGAAAGATTGATTTTTAGATGTATGCCAGTGCTACTTTAAATCAAATATTTTAGCTTTTGTGGTGTTTTGTTTTTTTTTTTCAGGGGTCATCTTTATTTCTTCTTTAGATACTGTGTCTCCTCTAGTTATAGGTGCTGAGGGGCAGAGGTGGCAGGAGCAGCTCTCAGCAGCTGCCTTCTTTCTGCTCTGGTGTTGGTTAGCAGGAGGTCGGGTGCTTTAATATGAAGAAGTAACAGACCCTAAAGTTATACCCTGTTCACAATGTGCAGTCGCTTCTTCTCATCACAGAGGGTGATTGCCTTTTCATGCCTCGGTCTAACAAACTAAAGAAAAAAAAATCATTCAGCATCTTTTCCCAGCTTGTTTGGGGCTTGGATCTAGAAAAAAAATTGAATAATGAAAAATTCATGCTAAAGCTCCTCTGGAAATGCTGTAGAGACTTTGTGTAAGGGCTAAATCCATGCTCTGATCGTGATTTTTCTATCTTTCAAGTATTTGTGTGATTTTAAAAAAATACCTTGTTTCTGATATTCAAAATATATTTCTTTCAAGCTAAAATACTGTTTTTGTAAACTTTAATTCTCAAATTCTCAAATTAATTTGATAATTCTCAAATTTAATTCTCAAATTAAAGGGTTAAATAGAGGGTTTTCTATGAGTTATAAAATCCAATAACTAAAATTCAAATATAAATGAAATGTGACTTGAAATAAGATTCTATTTCAGAGTTTGTTTTCTCAGAGACCGTGAAAGAAGAAATTCTGAAATTAGTTTCTAACCTGCCTGGAAATGCTAGGATTAGTATGTCTGAATGGTTTGGGTTTTTTTGTTTTTTTTTTAGTGGGTTGTTCCCCCCCCCCAAATAATTATTTTTTTGTGTATTCCCCCCCCAGGAAACAGTCCTCAAGATAGCCCTAGGAATTTCTCTCCCAGTGCCTCAGCCCACTTTTATTTTGCACGAAGGTAAGAGGTTGTTTGTAGTACGCAGCATGCATTTTGTGTAGAGGAAATGTTGTTGGACCCAGATATTAAAAGATGATTGCAAATACATAGCTATATCTGTCAAGTCTATCACTTAGAGTGACAAGTGTTATCTCTCTTACGTAAACTCCCTTAAACCTCAGTTGCAACAAAATTGTACTGGATGATTGATACAATGCAATCATACCTTTTTAAGTTAAAAAAAAAAAATTGTTAATGACTTAATTTTAATGGATCCAATTCAGACATTGTCTCCTCATCCATTGAAATGTGGGAAATTGTGGGAAATTGTAAGCTACATCTCTAGTTTTTTCTTTTTTTTTTTTTTATTAACTATGTAAAAGAAGTGCATAGCTTATAAGAGCCCTATTATAGAGGTCCTGAGTTAAGGGCTTGATTTTACTGGCAGCAGCAATACAGTCAGCACACCTTCAATACCTGACCTTGACCTGTTTCACTATCTGTACCACTGAGACAATCAGCTTTTTCATAGGAGTGTTGTGAGGATTAATTAATGCTAGTAGAATTTTTTAAGACCTAAAGTGAATTTGAAGTGAAGTAAATTATTAAATGAACAATAACCGAAGTTGATAGCATGTCATGGGAGACTGCCTATTTGTGCCAGTGTGGTTCCATATGACTTAACACCTTGTCAGACTACCTCAAATAATATGTTCATTAACTCTAAGCCTGGGAGGGTAGGCAAAGTTTATATGTTGACCCAAGTGTATATACACAAAAAATGAAATTGGAATGCTGTGACTTGCTTTGTCATTAAACAGTGTGAGGCATGTAACTTGCATTTGCAGTGCAACAGCACTTGCCACTATAGCTTTACTTCCTTTATTGTGGGGAGTTCATTAAAGTTGCACACACGAGCTCTCAAAAGTTAATGCAAGGAAATGGTTTAACTCTTTCTAAAAGCTGCAAAGGGGAGAAAACTTTACTTGTATATTCCTTTTATTCTTATCTGAATCAAAGTCGTCTGCGATAATAGATCTTGTCAATCTTTCTAATAGCATATGATGTAACTTTTTTAATCAACACCTTAAAGTTGAGTATTTCTTTTGAATCTACTTCCTCTTGATAATATCTTTAAAAAAATGAAAGATATCTCTCTGTAGATTACATTTGTTTGTGAACATATTTTTAGAAAGATTCATTAAATCCTGAAATAGCTTATAATTGAAAAAGCAGATGTGAAAGATCGAGCATTATTTAGAAATATAGCGGGCAAGAAGTAGTTTTCTTTTCCCACCAGTAATCAACAGAAAGTTGAAATCATTATGTTTTTGCAAACCTTAAAATTCAGGAGGAAAAAATGAATTTGTCTATCAGTGATTCATTTAGATTTTGACCATTTTTAGAGCCCCGTAATGATGTTAATTTCAAAATGAAAAGCTTTAAATAAAATCTTTCTTTTAAAGGAGTGCTAACACAAGAAGTTTCTGTCATTTCAAAATATTTCACCACTACACTGGGATTCAAGAAACTTCTTCAGAGCAGTTTTCTATGGAAACTGATTTTGTTCTGTTTATAGCAAAAAAAGTTTGATAAAAAAGTTTAAAACTGTTAATGTAAAATTTTCTTATCAATTTGGTATGTGTGTTATGGTTTTCTTCATATAACCTGTGATAGGATGCATTTTGGTAGTAAAATGGCCTGTGTGTTAATGACAGCAGTTTTCAGACTTCTGACTTTATGCCTTTTCTGTTATGTTTTGTAAATTTAATGAAGGTGCAAAGGAAGGGAAGGACAGTGTGTGTGTGATGCAACAGGTTGAAGGAGCAGAGGTGAGGCGTTATAAGCATATGGATAGTCCTTTTCCATCCGCTCCCCCTCAGTCAGTGGGGATACCAAAAAACTGGGGAAGTGTAAGGGAGGGAAAAGCAAAGGAAGTGGTTTGGAGGCCTCCTGTGGGAAAGGAGGGCTTCTCGGGATAGCAGTTTCTCATCAGCTGCAGGCCATGCCACACAACTGCGGTAGGAAGGGGAGTTGCAGCAGGAAGGCAGCCCTCCGCTGCGCTGCCAGCTGGTGCGCTGGGCTGGAGGCAGCCTTCCCAATGGCCCCCTAGCAACGAGCAGGAGTATCACCTTCCTCTGCCCACATCTGGTGGGGCTGATTGATGCTGGGGAATAGCCTGCACTTCTGGTAGAGGCTGCTTAGGCATCTTCTGCTGGTACGTACGAGTCCAGCGTCTACGAGCCCATGGGTAGGTAACAGATCCTGCTTTCCAGAGCTGCTGGGAAGTGGGTAGGACTGCACTGTAGTGCAGGGACAAGTAGCGTATGAGAGTCCAGGGAAAAATGCTGTAGGGGCTTGCTACCCTTTTTCCCCTTCTTCCCTTATGGATGCCTCCTATTCTCTCACCTTTGCTTCCCAGATACTTTCCGTGATATCCCATCCCTGTCTTTGATAGCCCTTCTGTGTGAGAATTACTATGTGATGCAGGAACCCTGTTCAATATAAGTTATTCAGTAAGGAAGTATTTTCTGTCTCACAGCTGCAGAATATATGGGTCTCACCCATGTTTAAATACCTTCCAAGTTCTTGTTCTTTCAACTGTGAACATATTTAGCTTGTGCAGCTGAGCTGAAATGAAGAGAAAACTCTTTTTGGAATCGTTCATTCATCTGGAGGTAGCTCATGCATACCTGGGGGAAGGGGAGGAGAATTAATGAATTAAAAACAAAATTATGGCGGAGGAAGAAGTTTTTTTCCAGAGTGCAGTCTTTGATACAGTCAGCAATCCCTCTATCACATGTTCTCTATATTTTAACACTACTTATGTACTGTAGCTTGCAACTGGCAACATTTCAGGTATGGTTCTTGACCTCTTTTCTCACACTCTATGTATTCAAAGTCCCAGAGACTTGTGGATGGGTAAATGGCAGTAGGAAATAAGGCATTAGAATGGAGAGAAGCCAAGGGGGTTTTTTGACAGTTAGATTGAAGAGTAGGGAAGTTGCATCAAGAGGTTTAAGGTTCCTGATTTGGCATGACTTTAGTTCTCCTTTATGGAATTATATTTTTTGTGCAGATCAGACTTGAGAGATGATCTTTGTACTGGCTGTAAAACAGAGCTTCAATTCTCCTATCTCCTCTCTCCCACTATCATATTGTGTGTTAATAAAAACTAGTCCTGTTTTGTTATTTATTTATGTATTATTTTGCCTTTTTTAACATATTGATACAATTGTACTCCAGTCATGGGCACTGAAATGACAGGTAAATGTTACCTTCTCAAAAATCCAAACACTGCTCCCATAGTTGTTTTTTGGTTTGTCACTTTGAATGTTCAAGTTCCATGTTGTCTGTGTGTAGCTCACCTGAAGCAGTGAAGAACAGAAATTGGTTTGGGTTACAATTTTTTTTTTTTTTTAAATTCTGAGTGAGCATCATTTTTGCTGAAAAATTGTTTTTCCTGATCTACATATCTAACACTTAGCAAGTTTAAATTTTTACCTAATCATTCTTTCCAGTTATTTGACTTTAGCCTGCTAGTTTGCTGGTATCTTGTACTGATGTCACTTATGAAAGCATTACCCTTGTATTTCAAGCAGACTATGGTGGTTATTCTGTGGTTCAGAGCATCATGGTTTGCATTTGTTCACAAATTTTTAATTTGCTTCTCATTAATTTTCATCTGATGGACCTGAGAGTTGTGAAGACTCCCTGTGTTCCATTTCTATGCATATTAGTGAGAGACCAATTCTGTGGAGCTGTTCATTCACTTTCTGATTGTTTCATCTCATAGATTTTAACTAGAAAAACACTCTAAGAAAATCTGTAAGCCTAAGTCATCCTTGATGAATACTTGTTTATTGTGGTCCCCTGTGAAAGTTTACTCTGTTAAAAACCCTGTTTGTATCATGCTTTTGGAATCCAGTTTTACACAATAATACTTTCACAGATGTTTCTGTGTTAGGATACTGCAGTGTTCATTTGACTAACCTCAGTTTCACAACAGAACTGATGGTCGCTGCTGGTCTTTGGCTTCTCTCCCTTCTTCTGGCTATGGTACAAATACACCCAGCTCAACTGTTTCTGTAAGTATCCACTTTGCTATACTGATAGATTTCTATTACATGTCGTATCTTCTCAAATTTAGCTTACTTCTCTTAGGAGAAGGCAATGTAGGTTTTGTTACTGTTGATAGACTTTGAATTAATATGGGATACAAAACTGCTTTACTTCACTGAAATAGAAGAAAACTTTAGGCAATGTGTGCTTTGCTTAGAGATATTTTCTGGCAGGGAAGTAGTGTTTAACTGCCCCCTTTTGATCTGTAGGGCAGTAGGAGGGGAGATATACTGCCTTATTTTAACCATATGGTAGTTAGGTATCAAGTCTTAAGTGAGGCTGCCTTGATAACGAAAAGAAAGAGAAACCACTCTGACACGTTTCATCCATCCTAGGCTAGACTGCTATCTTAAGATGGGATGAATCACGCATTTGCCTGTCTTTTTCTTTGGCAATAGTGAGATGTTAGTGCATGATAATAGGTGAGTTATTTAGCATTTTAGATGGCTATAATTAGAATAGAAGAAACCCTTGGGATACATAATAGGATAAATATAATAGGATAAATATAATAGTCTACATTGTTAATTTTTGCCTGTTGGAGCAATCCTTTTGGTGTGATCTCATATCAGCCCCCCTGCCATGCTATGCACCATCTGACTTGTGACGTGCACCATGGCAGTGCATGAGATCCTGCTTCAATAATTAGGAGCTAGGCAGCGAGAGAAGTATGAATCTGTACTTTTGCACATCACACACACCTCTATACTGGAGAGGAAGTACTGGGTCGTGTTACAACCTGGAACTAAGCTGTCTGTTGTGATAATCACACCTGAGAGACTGGGGAGATAGATCTGTGGAGGAAGCCTGCTTCGGAAATAGCAAGTAGCTGGCATTTTGACAGTTACGTTACATCTTCTGCAGTAAAGGGCTTGGTCCTTGTGGATCCAACTATGACTCTTCAAAAATTGTTTTGTATCTTTAACCTTGTTTTGTACCTTTAGGGTTGCATCATTAACAAAAGTACTGTTTTATGAATGATATGTATTATTGGACACCTGACATCTGATTTTTTTTAAATGTTTCTTTTACAATTTAAGTAAGCTTTCTCTTTCGTTGGGTGTGTTCTGTTTCTCTTGTGAAGTAGTTGAGTTCCACATCCTGTACACTGATAAAACTTGACCATTTTATGTTATGATCAACTCTATTTTATTTTTGTCCACAAAGGCTTCTGGAAAGTCAAGTCAATTCTTTTTCATGCTGACTTCAAACCAGGTTGGGGGATTTCATGTATCTTAAGAACTGTTCCTCAGTAGCACTGATTTTTGACCTCTGCTTTCCTTCCCATGTAGATCTTGCTTTTGTCAAGCAAATTGCTTGGTTTCACATTAATTCCCTAACCACTTTCCATAGTGCATGTTTGTACACCTCTCATTGGAACTAGAACAAATATGCTGTGCTCTTCACTTAAAATATATTGACATAAAGGAGGCTATGTCAGATAATAAGTAATTGCCATAGGAACCCCATCATTGTTATAAGAAACAGGCTTATGCTAGAAAGGAAATGAAAAGCTGTGTCAGAAACATATCAAAACAGTTTTAATTTTCAATCCATAGTCATATGCTTTTTCTTTGACATCTGCAACTTTAAAATGGTAATTCTAGTTCATTTACTTCTTTCCAACTTAAGTTTACTAACTACTGTATGCATGCTGGAATGTGGAGCAGCTTTACATCATTTTTGCATCTCTTATTAAAAAATATAGCACTGTCATTTATGGACAAGGATATCTTAACTTCTGTAATAGATTGTTGTTGAGTACTCCCTTGATATTTCCTGAATAGACCACATCTTATAATATATTAAAATAGATGCCTTCCCTAGCATTGAACAAACAGTTTCTGAATTGTGGAAAGAAACCTGGTTTTCCAATAAATAAGTTTGAATTTTGTTGAAGAAACCAGCAGTAGAGAATTCATGCCATATATTTCTTATCTTTTTTTTCTTTTTTTTTTTTCTTCAAGAATCCTCTACTGCTGATGAACCCTGCAAAAGCACTGGGACAACCTCTGAATTTTAAATCTAGTCACTATTTCTTTGCTTCTTAGTAGAGATGCTTTTAATTTTCTTTTTTTACCCACTGGACGATATATGTGAATCGGAAAATGAAAACTGGAAGTGTGCCCATCTAATTGGTTTCATGTACTTTTTCAGAATCTGAAACAGCTAGTACTGTGCAACCTCCTCCTCCACATTTTTACAAATTCTTAGAGGCAATGAGAGACCCCTTCACACACAATAGCCTAAGTATACATACAGAACGCTCTCTTTTTAGTGCTGGATAAAGAAGATTCACATTAAACCAGAGATGTATCAACTGGAGACCGGAAACAGTTTTTACACATCACAATAGAGCACAACTTTAATCTTTATAAGCAACTGAAAGCAGGGGCAGAAGGGTCTGTAGTAATCATGCTTATGCTCAGGTGAGTGCAGCACACCATTTCCTGTTAGCCTGTTTTTTCTTAACTTTTTTTTATATTGGAAGTGAAGAGGTTGATGGAATTATCAATTTAATGGAAGTTCATGGGTTTAGAAGTGGTGCAAGTACCACATATACCAGTTCTCACAACAAAGTTGAAATTAAATGAAAATATCTCCTGCTAAGATTATTCGATTGAAAAGAAACTCTTGGTGTGTCGTAGTCTAGCATAGTTGGATCAGATCTTGCCAGTTACGAGATGCAGTTGAGATGATTTTGAATATTCTAGGAGAGCAAGCCTATCAAAAAGATAAAGCAAGAGAATACTCAGTTGCGTATTTTTACCAGTAGCTTATATTCTTGGAAGCTTATTTGGATGGGGAAATAGGGTAAAGAGATGAGGAAAGAGACTTTGGGGTTACATTAGCTGATATTGCTAGCAAATTTGTCTTGCCATGATGCACCATGTCTTATGTTAAATCTTATGTAAATTTTGAAGCAGCTATTCTAGAATGCCAAGAGAGCTAATTTTTTTAAAGAGTTTTGCTATGAGAATTTGGATTTGTACAGAGAGAAAAATTCAGACCTCCAAGAAAACACGCTCTGTGCCTGTGATGGTCCTGATACAACTGAGAGTCCTTAGCAAAAGGAAGATTTTTGCTTTAATCCTGTTGGATCTAGACTCTGTGACGCTTTATATGAGAAAAAGCATGATATAGGTTATTGTCCTCCTGATCTTCCCAGAATCCCCTGAAGCCGAAGAGGTAGAGATTGATTTTATAGAAATAGCCGTATGTGATTGTCTGTATTGGGAAATTTCATTGTGCTAGAATATCTTTGAACTTATTGAGTGTGGTTGTAGGAAATATGCCATGAGGTTAACTGCAACTAGCTGCCATAGTGCGAGATAAGAAAGAACTTATGCTGTGTGCTCAGTTATGCATGGTAATGTGCTACAGCTGACATTCATAGATGAGTTACTGTGACTTGACAAGTTACTATTCATGAGATGAACTGGTGTAAATTCTTGGTGTGCATGCTTCTTAGCCTGCAGCAAAGCAAGGTAATGCGATCTTGCTAACTTTAACTTGTTCTGATGTGATGCAGCCTTCCCACATAGACCAGTCCTGTGCGAGTTAACCTTTCCCAGCAGTGGGTTTTCTTCTTTTTTGCTTTTAAGAGATGACTTCATGAGATCTAGTGTAATAAGTAATCTTTTCTTGAGTTCTTAGGAATTAGGATATATTCAGCTTTTCCCACACAAGTTGCCAGGAAATTATTAAGACTGTCTAGTTTCTGTGCTTACCAGCCTAGATATTACCTGCTGACCTTAGCAATGTAGGGCAACATCTGTACAGTACGAAAGTTTATTGATTTCCCTCACTTGGAATGATATAGCAAAGCTGCTCTTATTGTGCTGGCCTCCAATAAAAGAGCAGCCAAGCAGGGGCCTTGGTGTCCTATATGAGAAGACAGATAAGAATAATAATTTGCACATGAAGACTGGCATGTTGAAGAATCTCATTTTGTTGAAAAAGTCAGCTGGAGACTGAATTGCTCCAGAAAAAAGTACAAGTTTTTGGACGACTTCCCCTCCACAGGTAAAATAAAGGGAATGTCTGCATGGAACCAAGCGGCTTCATGAAGCCGTACAAGGATATCTGTGAACGAGCTATCTTGGAAACTAGGTTTGGTACCAGAAACAGTAGAACATTTCTCTGTCTACACTCATCAGTCCAGATTAGCAAGGTTGGCTATTAATGCATTGAACTACGTACATGTTCTTTACAAGGACATCAAATCTAGGCTCAGGGAAGTAGTTTCAAAGTTCTACCTCCAAACATTTAGTGTGGCTCAGGTAGCTAGCCACGCTTCATAAAAGACAGTTGTCCTGGTTTCGGCTGGGTTAGAGTTAATTTTCTTCCTAGTAGCTGGCATAGTGCTGTGTTTTGGATTTAGTATGAGAAGAATGCTGATAACACACTGATGTTTTAGTTGTTGCTAAGCAGTGCTTACACTAGTCAGGGACTTTTTCAGCTTCCCATGCTCTGCCAGGTTCACAAGAAACTGGGAGGGGGCACAGCCAGGATAGTTGATCCAAATTGACCAAGGGGCTATTCCATACCATATGACGTCATGCTCAGTATATAAACTGGGGGGAGTTGGCCGG
>VYZW01023736.1:0-24420 GCA_013401315.1 Balaeniceps rex
TTATTATTATTATTATTATTATTATTATTATTTGCCAAAGAACCTTTTAATTTTAATTTTTATTTTTATTTTCCTTATTTTTCTTAAAAATACGCATCCCCCGCGGTCTGTCCTTAATTCTTCCCACTGGCGTGGGGAAAGAGCGTGGGTTGTGCTCACACGGTGCAACGGGGAAATATAAAATCGGGCAGCGATTGAGGTGTTTAGGGTTGTTTTTTTTTTTTCCGGTTCGTGCGTGGATTCCCGTCTCTGCAGAAAAACACTTGGTACCCCCGGGTCAGGTCCTGCCCAGCTCAGCTCCAGTTTTAGCCCTGGGCAGCTCCCCCTGCAAAAAAAAAAAAATAATAAAAAAAATTAAGTTTTGCTTTATGCAATGGTTTACGTGCAAATTTTAGGGCTGGAAATCTTCAAATCTGCCGTGGATCGGGGATCCCGCGATCGCGGCAACGGCTCCTTGCATTTATTGGCGTTTTTTGTCTGGTTTCAGTTTGCCTAAAAGCGACTTTTTAGAAAAAGCAAAGCATGGAGCAGGTTTTTATTTGCTCAAGGAAACTCAAAAGACACCCGAGCATCGTCTGCAAATCGCTCGTGTCCTTCCCCAAATCCTCCCGGCTCGGGACGTGTCTAACGCGAGGTTAAAATACAGATATATAAAATTTATATATATATATATAAAAAAACTGCAGTGTCATCGGGATAATCCCAGGGAAAGTAGAAGTTTGAAAGCTGAATCCTTGTCTTTGCAGCGGGATAAATCCCACTATTCGTCGTGTTTCTTCTTTTGGCGGGTTAAAAAAAATAAAAAAGATAATTTCTGGAGGACCTTAAAATATAAATTTAGGTTTTTAATTTTTTTTTACGTCAATTTAATAAAAAAAGAGAATAAAAAGAGGGGAAGGCATGCGGCTGCGGCCCCAAAATCCCGTCTCAGCGAGGGTGGGGAATGCTTAAAGCCGGGCCCGCCGGGCCCCCGTGGAGCCGCTCCACGAACGGCCGCGCGTGGGGGCTGCGTGGGCACCCACCCCCGCGCTGCCGGCTCCTTAACCGTCCCCCTCGGTCCCTTCTCTTCCAGGACACCCCCGCGGCTCCGGCTCCGGTCTCTGCTTCCCCCCCTCCCCGCCCCGAGCTGGACCCAGCCCCGCCGGCTCTGCCCACGGGGGAGCAGCCGCTCGCGTGGGGAGAGCGGCCCAGGTGGGTCACGGGGAAACGCGGAGGGAGAAATCACGGGAAGCGACCCCGGGAAGGGCCGTTTGCCTAAAAAAGCTGCGGCAGCTTTGCAGGCTGCAATTCGGGGCGCGGGGGGGGGGCGGTTTGCAGGCGGGGGGGTGCCCCCGGAGGAGCCCCCGGTGGGTGCTGCAGCCCCCCTCCCCACGAGCATTTGGCAGGGTGTTCCCAAAATCCGCGTTTTTTCCCCCAAACAAGGCTGGAAGTGAATGCGGGGGGGGGGCGCCCCCCCAAACCCCTTCGTGCAGCTGGGGGCTCGCAGAAAAGCCAGGTAGGAGGCCACAGGGAGGGGCTGCCGGCAGAGGAGCAATGGTCCTGGGGGGCAGAGCCCCAGTCCTGGGGGGCCCTAGCCCCCGGGAAGCTGAGCCAGGCTGGGCATAATGCTGAGCTGCTGGGACCCCCCCGGGCAGGTTTGGGGACCCCCAGGGCAGGTTTGGGGACCCCCAGGGCCGAGATGGTCCCTGCTGCCTGGGTCCCCCCCAGGCCCCCCCTGCTCAGTGTTATTTCCCTGACGTCCCCCTTTCCCTGCTCCCAGCCAGGGCCGTATTCCCAAACATGAATACTGGGCCTGACGGGAGCCAGACCAGTGGGGTTCCAGTTCTCCCAGTGGGGGTAACTGGGAGAAAAGGCCCCAATGGGGAGGACGCGCTGCTGGCTGCACTGGTGGTGGCAGCGGGGAGAATCTGGCTCTGGGAAGGAGGCAAAATTCATGAACAACCTCCTGCCCCAAACCCACAGCCCCAAATCCGGCTGGTTTTACACTAGGAAAAAAAAATTCCAAGGTAAAGAGGAATTTTTAGAGAAAAGATAAAAAAAACCCAAAGAACCAACCCAACCGGTATTCTTGTTTGGGGGAAAATCACGTTCTTGCTTTAGATGCTCTCTGTGTTAGAACGGGGACAATAAAAGGGTCATTAATAGAGAGGCCGGGGGGGGTAACACTACAGAAATAAAATAGCGTTTGATTTCTGTCCGGGGTCTGCACCGCACGGCCGGGCCCCGGCACTGGCACCGAGCGCCGGTCGGATGCTGGCAGCGATGGGCTGCGGGTGCGGGCTTCCCCGGGAGAGCGGAGCTGGGAGGGGCTGGGCCCCCTGGGAGGCTGAGAGATGGAGGAAGGCTGGAGAGATGGGGCGGTGGTGGTGATGGTCGTGGCTGGTGGCGGTCATGGCTGGTGGCGGTGATAGTTGGTGTTGGGGATGGGTGTTGGTGGTGGGTGATGGCCGGTGGTGCTGAGGGTGATGGTGCTGAGCATGGTGCTGATGGTGCTGAGGGTGGTGGTGATGAGGATGATGGTGGTGATGAGGGTGGTGATGGTGGTGATGAGGATGGTGGTGGTGCTGAGGGTGGTGATGGTGGTGATGAGGATGATGGTGCTGGTGATGGTGATGCTGAGGGCGGTGATGGTGGTGCTGAGGGTGATGGTGACGAGGATGATGAGGGTGATGGTGATGGTGATTAGGATGGTGGTGGTGGTGAGGGTGGTGGTGATAAGGATCATGGTGGTGGTGATGAGGGTGGTGGTGAGGATGGTGGTGAGGATGGTGGTGGTGGTGATGAGGATGGTGGTGAGGGTGGTGGTGGTGATGATGAGAGTGGTGCTGATGGTGGTGGTGCTGAGGCTGGTGGTTGCAATAATGGTGACGGTGGTGGCGATGGTGCAGATGGGGCTGATGGGTGGGGAGGGTGACGATGGGGAGGCTGATGGTGGTGATGAGGGTGACAGGGAGGGGGGCGATGGGTGGCGGCGACGCGCGTGTGCGCGCCGCTCCCGGCCCCTCCCCCGCCCATTGATGAACTGATAGGCGCTGCAGAGGGGTGGGAGTCAGGGCAGGTGACGTCAGGCGGGGCCGAGCCAATGAGGGGCGGCGGCGAGGGNCTCCGCTCCCCTCCGCGGGAGAGGCGCCGGGGCGGGCGGGCTGGCGGGCGGGGGGCGGCCGAGGCGTTTCGGAGGAGCGGGGCTCCGAGCATCCCCGCAGCGTGGACGTGCCGCCCCGCAGGAAGGAGGGATGCGGGTGAAGGAGGGATGGAGCCGTGCGGGTCCCCTGGCCGGCGGAGGGAGGCAGGGGGAGGCAGGAGGGAGGGATGCGGGGCTCCCGGAGGAAGGAGAGGGATGCGGATTCCTCCCCTGAAGAATGGAGGGATGCGGGTTCCCCTGAAGGGGAGGAAGGGTGGAGGGCTGCGGGTTCCTCCCCGGAGGAAGGAAGGGTGGAGGGAGGCAGGTCACCCCGAGGAAGGAGAGGGGTGCGGGTTCCCCCCACCCCGCCGGAGGAAGGAAGGAAGGAAGGACGGACGGACGGACAGAGGGATGCCGAGCCCCCGCGGGAAGGACGGAGGGATGCGGGTTCCCCGCGAAAGAAGAAAGAACGGAGGGGTGCGGGGAAAGGTGCGGGGAAAGCAAGGCGAGGGGTGCGGGGAAAGCAAGGCGAGGACTGCGGGTCCCCCCCGGAGAAAAGGAGGGATGCGGGTCCCTGCCCGCCGTGCGCGGTCCCTGCGCGCAGGGCCGGGGTCCTGAGCTGCGAGCAGGAGTCGCTCCCTTCCTTCTTTCTTCCCTTCCCTCCCTTTCATCATTTCCTCTGTGTTTTCTGTGTTTATTCATCGCTTCTGTTCCCCCAGATCTTGGCTGAATCCAAAGCATCACAAGTTCTTATTTATTTTAACCGGCAGGTTTTTTCGCAGTCATTTTGTTTCGAGAGCGTTAAACGCATTTCTGGGTGGGGAAAACGTCCTTTTGGGTCTTTTATGCATATTTTAAGTTGCGGGCGTAAATTATATTTGCTTTGATTATTACCAGTTGGAATGCATTAATTTGGTAGTTATTAAAAATAATGCGGGCTTAATTCTCAGCACCTGCAGAATATCATTTGCTTTGCAAATGAAACCAATTTAAACTCGGCAGAAAATAGGCTGCTCCTGTGTGGTTATGCTGTAATTCTGCTCAAAAAAAAAAAAAAAATTGTGTTCTCGAGGGGCCTGATCCTGCTTGTCCCATTGATGCTCAGGAGAGCTTTGCCCTGGGCTCGCTGGGTTGCAGGAACAGGGCCCCTGCTGTAGCTCTGTGCTGATATTTGGGATCTCGCTGCTAATATTTACATCTTTTTTTTTTTTTTTTTATTCGTTTTCCTCCCTCGTTCCTTCCTTAAAAGCCATGTGCCCCCGAACCCCCCTGGAGAAGAGGTTGGCTTTTTCCTGCTAATGCTGTAGACTTCAGGGGTTGGTTGTTATCTTTGGTTATCTAGCTGTATGAGTGGTGTCAATTCTTCATAAAGCTAGATAACCGAAAGTAAAAATAACCCCATTACACGCCTGAGGAGGATGTGGAGAAGAAAGGAAATTCATCAAAAGGAAGAGGAGGAAAAGAAAAAATGAAATGGAGAGAAAAAAAAAAAAAGGAAGAGAAAGGAAATGAGAGGCGGAAAAAAAAAACTGGGGGAAAAAAGCCAACTTTTTGAGACTGGAATTAAAACCCGAGGTAGGATTTTTTTTTTTTTTTTTTTAAAAAAAGAACCTATTTTGCCTCCTGTGATTTTAAGAAAGAGTTTACTGATTCTGTGCATGTGAAGAAAACGTCTGTCTTGAGAAAGACAAGGATGTTGCCGCTCTCTCCTCAGCTCTTAACCCTAATTGAATTACCAAAGTAAAACTTGCGGTCAGATTCTGAATTAGTTAAGCCCAGGACGCAGACTCCAGCTCACGGATGAACTTTCATTGCGTAACCAGTCGTATAGCACCAGAGAATCCATAAATCAATACAGATTACTGTGTTGGATTATCTGTTTAATAAAGCAGCAACAGAGCAATGGTTATTAATGGTTGTTTTGCAAATACGAGCACTGGATTATTTTTCTTCTCCTTTTTTTTTTTTTTCCTCCTTTCCTTTTTTTCCCCCCTCCCATTCCCTGTTCTATGTTTAATTTTCTTCCCTGACAGCTATAACTTGATATCAGGATTAGAAAGGAGGAGATGGCGATTTGGAAAATGGTTTCTTGCAGTTTTCTTTGTTTTTCTTCCCTAGCACCTCTACCCAAACGCTCGCTTTCTTCTTTTAACCCTTTGTCTATGACCGTTTCTTTGAATGGCCTCAAGATTCCAAGATCAGGGATTTACAGAAAAAAAAAATATATATATGTAACTTGTGTACGAAACCGCGTGAGACTAATCGGGGAACTTGATTTTTGTCTAATTTATCCTCTCTGCAAATTGATGCTGGTCCTTTACCCCCTTCACTGGATTATATGTCAACCTCTTCTTTACGGAAACTGAGATTTTATTTATTTTTTTATGACCTGCTCTGCTGTAGAAGGGAATTTTGGGTCAAAGAGGTGAACTGGGTGCTACCCGCTCGCTTTTAATGGTCAGACTGGTTGCCTTAGATGCTACCTGCAAAATGCAGCAACCTATTGGGAAAGGGGTCTTGGTGTTGCTTAGAAGAACCCAAAGACCTTGTGGTGGATTGAGATAATATATAATCTATAACATATATATAATATATAATCTCAGAATGGTGATTCCAAGGGGAAAAAAAAATCATAATATTAATAAAAAACAAATACAGGTGACAGCACCTGAACTAATTTTGGAAAGGAGCAATTATAGCATTGCAACTTTATGAAAACCCTCTTGGAGAGACGTAGAAAAAGAGCTGACGTTTGACCCGTGCTGGACCCGCTCGTTTCGCTCACGTGCTCATTGGGATCTTTTTTTGTTTTTTAAAAATAGGCAGAAAAACCCCGTCCCTGGTACCTTGTCCGGGGCAAGGCTGTAGTTCTGGGTGTAACATGATTTATCCTGCTCATATGATTACTTTAAATTAATAAACAAGATATTTTTCCCCCCCTCACCCATGGCCCCGTAATTCCGAATAATTTAGCGCATGTGTTAACTCCCCGTAAGGATCTGCTTGGGGAAATCTTCAGGAAAAAAAAAAAACCTCCTTTCTGGCTTCCCTCGGAGGTTCATCGAGGTGCTGCTATTGTTCCTGGCGCCGTTCCTGCAGCCCACGCCGGCAGTGGCAGCGGCGTAGGGAAGTTTTTACAAGCTCTTCTTTTATTCCCTCTTCTCCCTTGCCTTGCTGCTGCTTCCTCCCTTGGGCGAGGGCAAAGTGCCGCTCTCCTGGCCTGGAGGCTCGTCCCCCGCCGGAGGGGGACATTGCAGAGGACAGGGCAAGAGAGAAAAAGCATCCGAGCCTTGGCCCGTGGAAGGGGAGAGAGCATCCACCGTGGAAGGGGAGAGCATCCACCAAGGATGCTCGCACCCCGAGCGTCTTATAGGATGAAGTTGGACGCCCTTGGCCTTGGTGCCAGGAGGACGTCACCGCATGGAGCTCTCCTCCTTCATCCCTCCGAGGCAGACCGAGCCGGGAGGAGAACGGTTGCCGGTTGAGCCGGCGCCCGCCAGGCTCGCGGGCTGGGATGCGTCCGCGGGCGGACGCCGGCGTTGAGCGGTGGCCCGTAAGACCTCGTGCGAACGGGCGCGGTGGCTTGCCCAGGGACAAGTGTGCGGGGGACGAAGGACTTTTATTCCTGGGTGAGCACTGGTGAGCTGCCATGTGCCATCCACCATTGGCCGGTGTCTTCGTTCAAGGCGGGGGGGGCGGAAAAAAAAGCACCTTTTGGCCAATCAGGGGCTGGAAGCGATGCTATGCGATCATCTTTTGGTGCTCCTAGGTGACCAATCATGGTCTGCGCGGGGCCAAGGCGGCACCGCCATAGGCTGATGGTTGATGGTGTCACTTGCTTAGCTATAACAAAGGCACGAGCAGGAACGGGGGGGATGCGAACTGGGACGAGGGCGAAACTCGGCGGGGAATTTAGCAACCCGGAGCGTAGGGAGCCTGCGCGTGGCGGGCTGGACCCAGGGACAGGAGGTGTCCGTGCTGGTCGGTGGTGGAGGGGCCGGGTTTAAAGCCCATCGTGCCTGACCCGGCTCTCCGGAGTTCATGCACCCCATTCCCCGCTGCAAAAAGTGGGTCGTGAACCCCCACTTCTGCTCAGGGGCATGGAGACACCGCGGGGCTAAAGCATCTCCAGGTCTTCACCCATCCCTTGGTCCTCCCAGTCCGGCAGGGCGAATGGGAACCAGTTTGACCCCACTCGCTGCTCTTTGGTGAGGGCAGACCCATCGGGTGGGTCCCTTGGGCCTCTGGGTGCCGCCAGCTTTGGCCGCGGCTCCCCCAGGTCCTATGGGTGCTGTCGGACCGGGTCGCTCTCCCTGCGGGTGGAGATTTCTGTTTAATTCACATTTTCGTTGTGCCGGGTGACCGTTCCCAGCGGCGGGACCGAGAGCTTGGCTTTCTCAAAGACCTTTGGCAACACGAACCGGGATAGTCTTGCAAACAGCTGATTTTTTTTTTTTTTTTTTTTTTTTTTTCCCTTTTCTCCCCGGTTCGCTACCGGACTACACCAACCGTAAGAAAACCCAGCGCGTTGACGTGACGTTGATCCAAATTGCAGCTTACTTGTGGCCGTTTAAGCTCGCTTGGGCACCACGATTTGACTGGTTAACGCTCAGCACTGTCTACTCCGTTCTCCCTTACGGCTACGTAACCGCCGGAGACGTTACGATGAGATACGCTTGCACGTTCTGGAGCGGGAGATTAGCTCAAACGTTCTTTTTCATGCTTAGAAGCAGTGTGTGTGGAAGGGGAAAAAAAAATACTAATTTTACTATGGTTTGGTGAATCGTTGAGAAGAACCAACCCGTACAAACATAATTCTTGGAAAATATGAATTTCATTCACTAGGTCACTTTTCATCTAGGAAAGAGCGTGCGACTGAGTCGCCTTTAGCTCCTGGCTTTAATGCTCGTGCCAGGGATGTGGAAACGCAGCGGCTCGGTTTGTTGCCGAGTCCGAAGCCCCTTCGCACCGCGCTCGTGGTACGAAGGATGCGCCGCGGCCGGCACAGCGGGTCAGGGGCCAGCGAATGTGTAGAAATACGCGTGCCGGTCAATGCTGCCAGCGTATCTTAACTTTTTCTTTGCGAAGGGTAAAGCATTTATATTTTTTTATAAATAATATTAGCAAATTCTCTGCCCCGAACTGTGAAAAATAGTTTAAAAAATTTAAAAAAAAAAAAAAGAAAATTGGGATTTTTTTTTTGTGTGTGTTTGAGGAATTTTCTGACCGCAGGAATTTTCTGCTGGCCTTTTTTTTTTACAGTTTTAAACGGAAAACAAAAGCAGCCCCACATGGCGCAAGCCCTTCGAGGTCTCCACGGAGCACAAATTGCCCCTTTTCCTCCCCAACCTCTCCCTCCCGCCGCTGCCCCGTGGGCCCCGCGCGCTCCTGCACGCCGTGGGTTGGGCAGGCATGGAACGGCGCTGCGGTGCAACCGCAAAGAAATCGTATAGATATGATCTGATATATATGTGTATATCTATTTATTTTGGACAGATATATATTTTTTTTCCTTCCTCCAAGCAATCACAACCAGATTAGCATGGGGGGTGGGATGGTTTTTAAAGGCGCTCTCGAGGCAGGGCAGGCGGCAGCGGTGGCGGCTCGCTCCCGGCATCGCTCCTAGCATCTCTGATGCTTTTGGGGCGTCGGGTCCGTGCGGTCCGGGACGCTGCATCAGGCTGGTTTTGGGGGTGCCAAGAGAAAGCGTAAGGCTCCCTGCCATCGGTACCTACGGGGGTCAAAAATGTTTATTGAAGCCTCCAGCCGCTGGCCCGGGGCTGCGAGCGGAGAGGGGAGCTCCTCTTTGTGCTGAGAACAGAGTCTTTCCTCTTCAAACAATCGGGGCTTCAAAACCCCTGAGCGTTTTCAAGGGAACGATTTTTATGTCGGGATTATGATAAACCGGCTGAGTGGGCGCGCTAAGCCGCCATAGGAATCAGATCAGGCCCTGCTTTAATTTCAGCGAGTGGCGGGTGTGTGGGAACAGCGGCTGGGGCGATGCTCTGAATTAACCCGTCTCCGCTCGCAGCCCCGGGGCCCCCCGTTTCGGTGCACGGACCGGAGGAGAGGTGCAGGCAGCTGCCTCCTCATGCTGACCCTGGTGCTTGTCCCTGCCGTGGCTTTGCGGATGTGGGTCTGGCCGCGACGCACGGCGCTTTGTGACGCCCTGCGATGCTGCGATGGCTGGTGCCAGTCTCTGCATGGCAGGAGCAAAAGGCAGAGGGGATTTCTTGAATCCCCCCCACATCCCAGGGTGCAAACGCGGTGCTGGGCTTTGCAGATGTGGCTCTGGCCGCGACGCACGGCACTTTGCGACGCCCTGCGATGGCTGGTGCCAGTCTCTGCATGGCAGGAGCAAAAGGCAGAGGGGATTTCTTGAATCCCCCCCACATCCCAGGGTGCAAACGCGGTGCTGGGCTTTGCAGATGTCAGTCTGGCCATGATGCACGGCACTTTGCAACGCCCTGCGATGGCCGGTGCCAGTCGCTGTATGGCAGGAGCAAAAGGGAGAGGGGATTTTTCCAATCCCCCCCACATCCCAGGGTGCAAACGCGGTGCTGGGCATCCAGCAAATGGGACCGGACGGCTCTCCTGCACCCTGCCCGGCGAAAGCGGGTGGCAGTGCCCCGGAGCGGGGGACAGCTAGAAGGAAAATGATGAGCTCTGTGGTCCTTCGGCTGCTCGGAGGAGATGGCCTGCCAGCGGGCCGGTCGCTCAGATGCAGCCGGAGTGATGTGATGTGAAAGCGGAGATGCGGCGCTCGCCGCCCGCGCTGGCAGCTTCGCCTCTCCCCGTCACCCGCCGTCACCGCCGGAGTTTTTGCTGGCCCAGGCTCGTGTGACAGCGTTGCCAGCGTGACAGATTGGGGGGGGGGAAGCCCTAAAAATAGTTCTGGGGCTGCATTCTGGCTTGGTCTGCGGGATTTTCGGGGACAGAGATAGGAAGGGACGTGCGCGTGTGAGTCCCGACACCTCCCTGCTCGCTGCCTTTCCCCCACCGCTGTAAAATGCAGGGGGAAAGGGTGAGAGGCGCTGGGCTGTGGAGCAGGCAGGATTTGGCCACTGCAAAGCTGGGATGGCCGTGGTTAGGTTTGCAGTAAAAGAGCTGGGAGCTCTTGGTTCAGGAGCCCTGTGCCGGCCGTGGCGAGGGATCCCTGGAATCCCGGGGCCGGGATGGGGCCGGCGGGGGTGTCCTTATGTACTGAAGTCCGCACGGCTGACGGGGAGGTCCCGGATGGGTGCTGAATCCCTCTCTGGTTATCAGTGGATCGCAGCCTTGTGCTGGCGTAGAACTCCAGGATTTGTCCTGCTACGGCTGAGACAGACTTGGACCCGGCGTCTGTAACCGTAAAGCTAAGCTGTGTAATCCTCAGCCGGCGACGACGGCCGTGGCCTGAGCCTGAGCTTTGACAGCCCAGGCTAGGTGTAAAAATCATTTTAATTCCACTTTCAGGGCTTTTAATATTGCCGGAGCAGGGACAAAGGGGGTAGTGCCAGGGTGCTGGTGCGGGAGAGAATCTGCATTGGGTGCACGGGCTGGGTTTAACTGCTCGGTCTCGTGCGATGAATTTTTGCAGGGAGGTGGAGGGAGAAAATGCAGGTTCTTGGAGGAAAAAAAAAAAAAAACCCAAAGCTGATTAATAAGGGTTGGGAATGAAAAAAATTAAGTATTCATCGCTGCAGTGGGCCCTGAGGCCTGCCCGCGGCTCCTGGGGGCCGTCGGCCCATCCCGTGGCGTTGCATTGCTTGGGTCGGCGCAGGTAAACCAGGTTTCGCTTGACCTTCAGCAGATTCCTGCCTGCTGGAAGCTCAAAATTTGTCCTTTTAGTGGCAGGGGGGGTTTCCTGGGTCAGTGTGTGAGTTATGGGAAGGGGAAAAGGGGTCCCCCAGATCCCCGTCGCTCTTCGGGAGGTGCTGGGTGCTCCTTGGAAAGGACGAAGGGCTCTCCCGGAGGAGCCTGCTTTGTTTCATTCATTTCCCCCCACTCTGGCTTTTAGTAAATACCTACTATTTTAGGTAAAAATGAAATATTTAGCTTTTACGGTACGTCCTCGGAGCAGATTATTTGAGGGATTCCCGGGCTGAACCGGGCAGGAAGGCATCTGGGCCAAATAACCTTTCTCTGGCACCAGCAGGCACCAGCTGCTGGGGAGGAAAGTGCTTGAAACCCTCCAATTATGGGATAATGTATTCCGAGAGAGTTCCTCGGCTTTCCAGCCCCGAGCTGGAGAGTTTCTATCCCCTCCCCGATCCTCGTAAAACGGCGCTAAACTTGGACGTTCTTGTTATCCGCTCCTCGATGGTGCCGGGATCCCGCGGCGGTGACCTGTAAGGGCTTGGGGCTGAGCAGGAGGAAAAAAAACAACTAAATTTTCTAGTATTTGCTTTGTATTTGCCTCTGTGCCCTCTTTCGGGAGAGGAACGGTGTCTTTGAAAAGAGCTGGAAGTGCGCCGGCCTCTGCAGCCGCGTACGGAAAACCTGTGGGGAATGAGGAATATAACTTTGATTGTTCGAGGGAATCGGGCACGGAATTCATTCAGGAACTTTGATTAATCCCGCAAGGTGCTGTTAGTACCCGGAGGATTTTTCTTCCGGCCGGGAGGTGCAGGGTTTGACCCCTCTGGCTGCGGGGAGGTTTGGGGGCTCGGGATGCTTCGGGCTGGATGGGTGCCGGGGAGGACGGGTGGCCACCGACCCACCTCATCATTTTGCAGACAAACCCCATTCTCTGGAGAATTGTCTCCCTTCTTCCCCTTTGTTTTGGCTTGGAACAACAAAACGCACCAAGCCTTTTCTTGATTAAAAAAAAAAAAAGTTCATTTTAACCTGAAAGCCACCCATTTCTAGGAGCATCGGCAGGGCTGGGGGGGTTTCTGGTGGGAGAGCTTTGCCGCGGAGCCGTGCGCCTCCTTGCTACTCTTTGCTCAAGGCCAACCTTGAGCTTATTTTTGGAGAAGAAGGCAGCGAGAGGAGGCCTGCCTGTACCGCCCGGCCCCGCTGCCCGCCTCGGCCGAGGCTTTTGCCGGCACCAGGGCAAGCCGGCAGCGTGGCTGGGGCAAAGGCAGGCTGCCTCCCTCCTCCAGCGCGAGGGACGGCCAGGTTGCCATGGAGAACCGGGATTATTCTGCGCGTGTGTGCGCCGGGGCGAGGGGGAATATCGTAATTTTTTTTTTTTTTAAACGCTCGCGATGGAGCGCGATGCCGTCGGCGGCCGCCTTCGCCCGACCTTGGGAGCTGCAACCTCCGAACCCCATCCCCATCCCCTCCTCCTTCTGCAGCCCCAGCTTCTGCAGCGGCTCCTCCATCGGGCTCTTATCTCCGATAATCCCCCCGTAAGAGGGCTTTCTGCTTGTTATGACACCCGGTGAAAGCGTGGGAGAAAGATCCTTTCTTCGCCCTTGTCCTCCACAGCCAGCCACTAGCCTGAATGGGGAGGGTTTTTTGTGTCTCTGTGTGCCTGACTAATTGAGCTGAAGGACTTGCGTCTGGAAGGGCTTGAAAGGGACTTTTGTTGCCGTTGCGGAGTTTGTGGAAGGCGAACGAGCCTTGCTTTCTTAGGGGACGCGGGTCCTGGGCAAATTTTGACTCTTGAGTGCTCACGCCTCCTGGTTCTTTGGGAAAATTAGGGGAAAAAAGGGTGGTGGGCTTGCTTTTTTTTTTTTTTTTTTTTTGGTGGGGTTTTTTTGAGGGCTATCAGCAGCCCCTGGAAAATTAAACCTGGCCAAACCAAAAATTAATCTGGACCTGGAAAGGTTGGTGAGCCGGCTTTCGAAAAGGGTATGGCGAGATGAGTTAAAACCGGTTAAAAATAAAAGTATCAGGAGCCTCTGCCTCCAAAAATAACCGTGCTGACAGCCTTTGCCTCCTGCTTTTTTGGAAGGCCCGATAATCAAAACCCAAACCCCCTCTGTCATCCCAGGGGAAATGGTTTCATGGTCTAAGGGTGCTCCCACATCCCGGTGCATCCCGGGAGGCGTCGAGCGTCCGCTGTCACGAGGCTGTTTGGAGTCGCTGCTGCAAAAATTCCTCTTTTCCTCTTGCCCTTGGTGGCGAAAAGTTCAGGATTCTCCCTGAAAATGCTTTAATTCGCGCTTGGTGCCAGGTCGTCCCTGGGTGACTCCTGGCACCGGTGACGGTGCGAGGGTGCAGGAGGGAAGCCTTCTGCTACCGATAATCGCCCCAAACCCCAGATCTTTCTTACAAAACCCCACAAATATCCTCCTTAGTAGGAAAACCAAGAGGTTTGCCATGGCATTTTGGGACTTTAAAGGTTCTTCTCTGCTGGGAACGTTGGTTTGGGGCACCTGGCTGGAGCCTTTGGGGACTTTCGGCCCCGGCGGTGGCTCCTGCTGCCCCATCCCGAGGTCTCGGTGTTTCCACGTGTCCCTGTCCAGGATATTTTCTTCCTTCCCTTCCTAATTTTTCATGATTTGATGCTGGATTCATCCAAAGACCAGCAGCACCTTCTCCCAGCCCGTGTTTTCCCAACGACGGGGCTTGGGAAAAGCCCTGTGCAAAGCCCAGCGCTGAGCATCCCACCTGGATATCTTGCAAGGAGGGAAAATGGGGCTTTTTTGGGGGGAAAAACCAGGGCTTTTTGGCAGAAAACAACCCAGTGGTGAAGGCCGGGCAGAGTCACTCGTGGCTTTTTAAATGGCTGGTGGTAGAAACAGGGAAGAAAGCGGCTGTACGGGGGATGCTTGGCCGTCCCTGGGCCTTGTCGAGGAGACGCTCGGAAGTATCGTCAAGAAATATGTTTCCTTTGTCATTTTTTTTTCTTTTTTTTTTTCCTCTTATTTTCCCTCCTTTCCAGCGATATTGCAGAGCCCCCTGCACAAGGAATCGCTGTCAAAGCTGCCAGGCTCCGTTCCACCCCCTGTGTGGATAAACACTCCCAGCGTGCGTTATTTGGCACTTGGTTTCTAACGCAAAGTGATTAAAACATTCTAAAAGTTGAATTTTTTTTTTTTTTTTTTTGACGGGGTGACGTAGAGGCTGCAAATGTCCATGGCACCTCTTTTCCCACCCCCCTCCGTGCCCAGAGGCTGCGGCCTTGGTGCCTTCAGGCTGCCAAAATGCTGGAGGTTTGGAGGGTCAAAGAGTTGAATCGAGGGATTGGGGGAAAAAACAGAGTCAATAGGTTTGAAATAGATGGGAATTGTGAAATTTGGTAGAGGGGGAGGCGAAGGAAAAGAGAGGAGAATGAACGGGAGCCCTTTTTAAAAAAAAAAAAAAGAAAAAAGTTAAAAATCGCTTTTGAAAATGTTGCCGCAAACCCTGTTCACATGACTCTGCGAGGGCGGTTTTACCAAATCGAGCGATTTCTGCCACGCTTCTTGCTGGCACCGTGCTAAACCCCGCAAATTTGCTTTTCTTCCCAGCAGCCTGAAGCCCGTCCTGCCGCAGCGCCGGGGATGCTTTTTGCCACCAGGTATTTGCCGAGTGAATCCTAACCAGTTACCGTCGCGGTAAAGGACGATTTACGCGCTGTTTGCGTGCTCCTATGAAAGCATTAGAGAAGTTTGCTTCCTCAGCGCCGTGATACGGTAACGATGGCACGTGTTGGTCGTTAGCGACAAGGAGCTGTCGGCGCGAGCGTCGCCGGCGCGGGAGTCGCAGGCGGGCGCACGCTGGTGCACCCATCAGCGTCCCCCCAGCCCTTTTTTCCCGCACAGGACTTGGCTTTCTCTGCTTCCATTTATTTTATTTATTTTTTGAATATAATTTCCAAGAATTATTTCAAAATTTGGGAATTTGGGGAATTTTGGAATGATGCGTGAACTTGGAAATTGGGGCTTGGAGCAGAGCGAGGCTCGCCGATGCCAACCTGCCTGCGTGCTGGCGGCCAGCAGCCAAAGAAACCCAAATTCCTGGGGAATTGGGGAATTTTAAAATTCTGATTTTATTTATTCCTTTATTTCTCATCTTTTTTTAGTAGGGAAGGGGCTGACTCTCTTTTCCTTTTCTTTTTTTTTTTTTTTCCTTTTCTTTTTTTGGACACTTGAGGTTTGCCAAAGCGCTGAATATTTCACACTCCGCGGCAGCCTGGGACCTGCTGAGATAATAAAATAAAATAAAATAAATTATTTATTCTTTTATAACTGGCCAATAGTTCTGGGTTCCTGCATTTCAGGGCCCACCAAGCTGCCTGCAAACCAATCATTTTTCTCGAACCAAACCCCTAAAATCTGGGAAATTCTTGCCCCAGCTTAAATAATAAGAATTTTTGAGCAGGTGGGGGGAAAAAAAAAATCAAATGTGGGTATTGGAAGGAGCTATAGAAAACAACAGGAAAAATCAGGCGGTTTTGGTGCAGGTGAAGCGTAATTTTTAGGCAAACCGCAGCAATAATATTAAAATGCTTTATTATTGCTAATCGATAACAGCATTGCTATAAAATATTTAGAATTACGCAACGCGTCCATTTCTCCGCTTTCCAGCTCGTCGTAATATTCGTAATTCCCGCGATCTCTACGTTTGAGCGCGAGGTTGCGCACCCGGGATTTCTCCGTTTCGGATGCCAGCACCAGGACCTTTGCGTTTTTGGGGCTGGGATGGGGAATTGGGATGATTTTTTTTTCCCCCCCGGAGGTTTCGGAGGAGCGGGGCGGTCGTCCCACGCGTGGCGCTCGCTGCTGGCGCCGTGCGCGTTGCTGCCACGCTCGGAGCATCCCGGGGTGGGTCACGGGGATGCGGATCGGGGCCCCGGTGCCACCATTGCCATCCCTCTGCTCCTCCCTCGCTCCCCGGAGGATAACGTGCTCATCCAGGGCTGGGGGGAGCGCTGTCATTTTATTTATTTCTTTTTTTTTTTCTCAATACAAAAGCCAAAAAAATGGAAGCGTGGGATTTTGGTGCCTTTGGTGACTTTTTTTTTTCCCAGCAGACGAAGAGGCGGTGGCTCTGTGCCCGTCCCGGCGAGCGGGTTGGATGTAAACAGCCGAACCTTATGGCTGCCATAACCCTTTGCCGACGCGTCTTCTGCCGAGAGCGGCCTGCTCTTCCCTCCCTTTGCTTTATTTTTTTCTCTTTTTTTAAGTAATATTTTTCTCTTTTTTCCCTCTTTCTCCCTTTTTTTTGTTTCATTTTTCTTTTTTCTTTTCCTTTTTTCTTCTCTTATTTTTCTTTTCCTTTTTCCTTCTCTTATTTTTCTTTTCCTTTTTCCTTTTCTTTTTTTCTTTTCCTTTTTCCTTTTCTTTTTTTCCTTTTTCCTTTTTCCTTTTCTCTTTTTTTTCCTTTTTCCTTTTTCCTTTTCTCTTTTTTTCCTTTTTCCTTTTCTCTTTTTTTTCCTTTTTCCTTTTCTCTTTTTTTTCCTTTTTCCTTTTTCCTTTTCTGTTTTTTTTTCCTTTTTCCTTTTTCCTTTTCTGTTTTTTTTTCCTTTTCCCTTTTTCCTTTTCTGTTTTTTTTTTCCTTTTCCCTTTTTCCTTTTCTGTTTTTTTTTCCTTTTCCCTTTTTCCTTTTCTGTTTTTTTTTTTCCTTTTCCCTTTTTCCTTTTCTGTTTTTTTTTTCCTTTTCCCTTTTTCCTTTTCTGTTTTTTTTTCCTTTTCCCTTTTTCCTTTTCTGTTTTTTTTTTTCCTTTTCCCTTTTTCCTTTTCTGTTTTTTTTTTCCTTTTCCCTTTTTCCTTTTCTGTTTTTTTTTCCTTTTCCCTTTTTCCTTTTCTGTTTTTTTTTTTCCTTTTCCCTTTTTCCTTTTCTGTTTTTTTTTTCCTTTTCCCTTTTTCCTTTTCTGTTTTTTTTTCCTTTTCCCTTTTTCCTTTTCTGTTTTTTTTTTTCCTTTTCCCTTTTTCCTTTTCTGTTTTTTTTTTCCTTTTCCCTTTTTCCTTTTCTGTTTTTTTTTCCTTTTCCCTTTTTCCTTTTCTGTTTTTTTTTTTCCTTTTCCCTTTTTCCTTTTCTGTTTTTTTTTTCCTTTTCCCTTTTTCCTTTTCTGTTTTTTTTTCCTTTTCCCTTTTTCCTTTTCTGTTTTTTTTTTTCCTTTTCCCTTTTTCCTTTTCTGTTTTTTTTTTCCTTTTCCCTTTTTCCTTTTCTGTTTTTCTTTCCCCACTTCTGCATTTGAACCTGCTTTGTCTCATCTCCTGCCGGCACGTTTAACGAAGGGGCAGCCGCTCCCACGCCAATGGGTTTTTTTTGTTGTTGTTTTTGTTGTTGCTTGTTTTGTTTTTTGTTTTTTTTTTTTCCTGGTGCTTTGTTCCACCCCACGCCCTCCCTGAGGACTGTGGGGCGCCCGCTGAGGGGTGCGGGTCGGGGTGCCCGGGGTTGGGTGGGGAAACACAAAGCCCCGAGGAAGACACGGGGCTCTTGTCATCCTGGTTGTGTGCGAAAGAGTTAACCCATTAGAAATTCCGAGCCCTTCTTCCGATAGTTAAACCTGATTTGCATGCATTTACATAATGAATGTCATTTGCATTCTTGGAGGTTGGCTACTTCTGTGGGAAAAGTCAAAGCGGGATTGCGGGGAGGGCGAAGGGGGGTCGGCGAAGAAAGAAGGGAAGATTTTTTTTCCCCGCATCCCATGTGCATCCCTGCCCCTCATCATCCTCGCCCAAATGCTCTTTTTTCCCCCCCATCTTTCCCCCCATTTCCCCCCTCCCCCGATGCCTTCCTGCCTCTCCCTTCCGCAGGACGCACAAAAGCCAACGGCGGATAGGCCGTGTCGAGGCGAAGCGCATCCTTTCCCTCTCCCCCCCCCCTTCCCCTCCTTTAATTTCTCCCTCTAATTCCATCTTGGCTCCCGTTCCCGAAGCCCTCACGCGCGGGGGGCCGCGGCCCCTCTCCCTCCCCTCCCCGCGGGTGCATGCGTGCTGAAACGGTAGCAGAAAGGGGGGAAAAAAAAAAAAAATGGTGGGAGCCACCATTTTAGGCAGCCGACGTGTAAAATGGCCGATTCTCTTTCCCCCCTCGTCCTTGCCATGCGGTCGGCTGCATCCCCGCAGCATCCCGGGGACGGGGACGGATCCTGCCCGCAGCGCCCCGGGTACCGCGGCCTCGCCGCGGGGCATTCGGCTCCGTGGGGCGCTCGTCCCGGCCTCAGCCGTGGGGATTTTCCTTTTCCCGCCGGTGATGGTCATGGTACGGGGCGTCGTGGCCACGAAACCCGGGGGGCCACGGGCAAAGCACCAACCCACACCCAAAAATCAACCTCCTTTTGTTTCATCTTCACTTTTTGCAGCGGGGATGGCACCAAAGGCGAGCGTACGGTCTTTTTTTTAACCAGATTTTTTTTTTTTTTTAATTATCGTTTAAAATGACCTCCACGCCACACGGGGATATGGTGGGTTTTGAGGCTCGGCTGTGGAATTTTTTTCCTAGTCGCATTAGATGACATTTAATTCTTTGTGTATTGCGATAATATGAGGGAAACAGCTGTTTAATTCCCCCCCCCTGCTTTTTTTGGACTAGAAAAATTCAACAGACTCATTTTTCTGTTGCTGAGAGCGTTTCGTGGCTGTTTAGGAGGAGGGAAAAAAAATCTGTGTCAAACACGAGCGAATTCATCCCCTCCTTGGCGTGATGGGCAGAGGCGGCAGAGGCTTCACCTGGTCCAGGTGATTTGCGGGGACGAAGTTAATATGAGAGAGGGGAAAAAAAAAAATCACTTTATACGACGTATAACCTGGTGCGTTGCGAACCGCTTAATTTTATTACGGCACTTGAAATATTTTGGAGCGTTTTTAGCCGAAGATCCCGTCGCAGAGGTTGGGGGTTTAGGTGGAAAACCGTGGTTCCACGAGGCCAGGTTTGCTGTTCTCTTTAATTCCTCCCCATCCCTCTGTTGCAACTTAAAAGCCGAAATATGCCGAGCGAGTTTAACCCTGGTGCGGCAGGAATTTTGAAAACAGATTAAAAATAACCGGAAATTTATCCTTAGAAGGAAAATTATTTTTTGTTTTCCTTGGTGGGCTGATGCCGGAGCCCCAGACATGCCTGGCCGGGGTCGTCCCCGCGGGGGGACTTTTCGGCTCGGCTCGATCCTGGTCCCTGGTGGGGTCTGTAGGGTGGGAAGGGACCGGGGACGTGGTGACCATCGCCATCATATCCCTTTTGGTGGCCTCGGCCGCTGTCCCCAGGGATAGCGATGCTTGGAACCCGGAGCGGCACGGGGTCCCTGCGAGCTTGCAGGGTCTCCCCGGCCCCGCCGGCAGATCCAGCCCGAGCTGCGAAGGGTGCGCAGCCGCGCGCTCCCCTCCGCCGGCCAAATTTGCCTGTTCAGGAATGGGAAATACTTCCCTAAAGCTTGCAAAAATGCACTAAGGCTCTTAGCTATTTGGCTAAGCTGCATCTACTTAGTTGATTTCTCACTGCTTTTATTTATAACCTTTGCTCCGCGCGGGGATTTTTGGTTTTTTTTTTTTCCCTTTTTTTCTCATTCTTACCCTGGGACTGGGCACATGAATGGGTTGGAAATGGGGCTGGAAGGTGAGGATGGGGCTGGGCATCCCCGCTCTGCTCCCACCAGTGCCGCTCACTCGCTCTCCATCACTTAATTTCCAGCGGATCGGATCGTCTTTCTGATTTCTGTAGCATTATCAATGATTTATGGGATTAATGGGCAGGAGAAAAGGCTTTTTCTCTGGCCCAAGCGCCTTCCTCTATTAAACAAACCAAGTAAATTCTGCACCGGGCAGGATGCGAGGCCTGCGAATACCTGGATGAAAGCAGAGTTTATAGAGATGAAAAATACATAAAGTGAATATTAATTTAATATTCAAATAAAAAATCATTCTGTACTGATGCTCCGAAGCCAGACGGAGCAGCGGCTGGCAGCACGGGGCCTGCGGCTCCTCGGTTTTGTTATTTTTAGGCAGGGATGCTGCCGGTGCTGGGGCTCTCCTGCCTGGCTCCCACTGCATCAGCAAAGGGAAAACCCCGCGGAGCGCCGGGGTCAAGGTCACAGGGATGCATCGCGTCGGGCTCCTCGCTCCGCTTTTGCTCCGAGCGTCTTCCCTCGGCGCGGCTCGCACCCCGGTCATGGGTCTCCCCTGGTTCAGCCGCGGCAAAGCGCTTGGGGCAGCCCGGTTTTCTCGGCGTCTGGATAAATCCCCCCCACTGCCCCGGTCGCAGGGTGCTGCCGGGTTTGGTTTTGGCTTTCGAGCGCCGCGGTGGAGCAGCCATGGCCCTGGGCAGGGAGGGAAGCCTGGAGAACGCAGCTCCCCAGATGGCAAATGAAGGAGAAAAAAAAAAAGGGGTTTTTTTTTTTGACTTAGATTTATAGTTTTCGGTCCTGCCTCGTAATTCTTGAATACTTGGGGTTGGCAAGATCGCTGCCGCAACCGCAGCGGGATGCTGGCTGGCACCATGCTCGGCGGGGACGAGGAACGGTGAGGGTGCAACAAGAGCTTTCCCCTATTTCAAATCCCCCCCGGAGCAGAGTCCGGCTCCTCTCGCTCCCTCCGGGGCTCAAGACCCACCGGGGCATCTCCACAGGGCTCCGTGTTGGGCACTGGCGCGGGTGCAAGGATGCTGAGAGTTTTCCAACCGACTTCTCTCTTCCTCCTACCCCTTTTCTGCCAGAAACGTGGCTGTAATCTCCCTGGTCTGGTCTAATCCAGCCAGGGGAGGACGGAGCTGACATTTAACACCTTCCCATCCTCTTTTCTTTCTCTCCCTGCTAGGGAGGAACACGGGTTCACCCTACGCGTGATGCTCTGCTCGTTTTTTCTGGCTGGCGAATCGTGGGTCTGTGGCCCTGGTGAAAGTTCGCAGGGAATTTCCCGGTAAGTGGATTTATTATTATTATTTTTTTTAAAGGCTTTCCATAAGCTCTTACGCTGGACAGCCTCTAGCACTGGCGCGCCACCGGGATGGGCTGAGCGTCCCCATAGCAAGCGCTCGGGGACCGGTGCGAGACCACGGCGACCCACATTACGGGGGGGAAAAAGAGGGGCCAAAAGCTCCGCCGTTGCCAGCACCTTCCTCGCCGTCCACTTGGCCCAGTGTCTCGAACAACCACAGGTTTTGTTCTGTGTTCAACTTCTGCCATCGCTGGGTTGTTAACTCGTAATCCTCGAGCCCCGTGAGAGGTGCTTTCCCACCCGCAGGAACAAAGGGCTCCTTTGGGGTTCTTTGGGGTGGGTTTTTTTGGTCTTTTAAATGGAAAGAGGGTAATAAAGGTGTTTCTGTTGCTTTTGGGTTTAACTCAGATGCGCTCGCTATAACACGAACCCATCAGTGGGGGCTATATGGAAACCCCCCCCCCCAGCCTTCAAAAGCCATGAGACCCTGGAGCTGCCGGCAGGACCTGGCCTGCAGGACCCTCAGCAGAAGCCCCTCACCACGGCTGATTGCACGTGCACCCTCCTCCTCCTCCTCCTCCTCTTCCTCCTCCTCCTGCCAGCAGACCCCGGCCTGGAGCACAACGTAGATCCCGATTTGCACCAGCACCCATCCGGGCTGCCGGCCAGCACAGGGCTTTGGTACGGGGCCACCAGCACCGATTCGGGGACGGATGGGGCGGAGAGGACACCGCGACGTCCCCACCCCGCCGCTGCGCATCGCCCCGTGGGCAGCACGCCGGAGCCTCGCTGGGTGAGACCGGGGTGGGATGTGGGTACCGCTCCGGCGGGTGGCATCGGGGCGTGGGGATGCTGCATCCGTTGGGAGCTGGGGACCGCAGGTAGAGCCCGCGCCGGCGGGCAGCCGGCCTGAGGCGGAGGTGATGGGCAGGGGGAGAGGGGCTGGGAAGGGACAGCGCGTTTATTAACGAGGCGCAGCTGAAGCGGGTGCTTTGCCAGTGGTCAAGTCTGAATCACAAACTCCGCATTGTTTCCAAGGGGGTTCAGCACATTTCCCTTCTCCCCCCACCGCCCGCCCGCTGCCTCCCTTCCCCTTTCCTCTCCTCTCGCCCTCGCACAAAGATGTCATTGTGCCGGGGACTTGGTGATGGCAGCGTTGTTATTTGGTCCAAACCCCGCCCCCCCCCCCCCCCAAAAAAAAAACCCAAGAAAAGAAAGAAGCGGGGAGGGGGGGACCCAACAAGGTGAAGAGGTTTAAATCAGCTTAGCCCAAATGCCAATTAAAACCCAAAGAGGATTAGGCGTGTGATCAGCAGAATAGACCGTCATTGTACCCAAGTGAGTGGGTTCCCCCCGCCAGGCCCGACGCAATCGTGCCGCAGGTCTCGCTGCCGATCGTCACCGCTCTCCTCTCGCGGCGGGACGGAGCGGTGCGGGAGCTGCCCTTGACTCCCGGGGAGACGGGCGCCCGCCGGCGTGCTCGCCCGTGGCACGGGGCAGTGAAAGCCCCACGGGTTTCCGGTGCAAAGACCTTTATTTTTGCATTTTTTAAGTGCATGCAAGGAGTCTTGCCTCAGCTTGAGTTCAGCTGGGCAAGGAGAGGTCAGGATCTCCCCGCCAAGGGGAAGGTCTTCCCTGAAATGGGCTCTTGGTCGGAGGGCATCCCTTGGCCGTGAGCTGGTGGAGGGTCCCCGGGGCGACGTCCTGTCCCTGTGTCCAGGCAGACGTCGTCCCCCGGCTTGCTCGACCTCCACGTGCAGCCCCGCTCCAGCACGCCCAGGCGCTCGTGGTGCCTGAGAGCTCTGACCGGCCACGGGGCCAGGCTGTGGGGACCATCGGTCGGACCCCTGCTCCCGAACCAGCCAGAACATCGCCTTTGGTGCCGGGGCAGCGGCGGAGAAATGCCAGGAGCATCGCACGGGCTGTCCTCCGGCCGGTGGAGAGCCAGAGGAGACTTTGTCCTTCTCTGCACCACAGCCCGAAGAGGACATCTTGGTGCTTTCTGTCCGGTTTAGTCCTCCTGAGCCATCCCGTAGCTCGCTGCTCACATGGTTTGAGGTCTAACGTAGCCAGAAACGTGGTCCTTGTAGCATCCTCACCTGTGGGAGAGGAACCTGGGATGGGTGAGGTGGGTCTGGACGCTTGCTTGGATGTCGCCCAGCTCTAAGCATCTCTCCCAGTGCACCAGTAAACTGGTAAAACCCCAGGAGCAGAAAGATGCTCTGTACCGATGTGGCTGCTGTTAACAGGGATGGGAGTCTGCAGCCATGGCGAGTTCGTTCCTGGCTCTACCAACAGCGCGGTGAAGGCAAATCCTGCGGCCAAAATGGGTGCGTGGGTGTAAAAAAATGTGTAGCCAGGCCAGAGGTGCCTTTATACCACACCGGCAACTTAAAAAGGGTCTTCACTTAGGTGGAAAGTGTAATTATACCCCAACTTTAAGGATTTTTGGAAGGGAACAGTGCCAAGCGTAGGTGGGAGCCAGGCCAAGCGCGGAGACGTTTAAGGGACATCGGCAACAAATTCTGGTGGAGCTTCAGCACCTCCATGGTCTGGGGCTGGGTGGGTTCAGTCCTCGTTCAGCCTGCTGCAGCCTGGTGGTTGTGGGTGCGAAGGGACCCCCTGCACCTCTTTCTTGGGGTCTCTGCGGGGTGAATCGTCTCTGCCAAGGGGGACGATCGCCTGGCTGAGGTGGTCCCGGTGCTTGGTGGATCCTCCCGTCCTGCTCCGCACGGGAACCCAGGGACGGCTGCAATGGAGCCTGGTCTGGCCCCAGCCATCGCCGGGCAAAAGCTCGTGGGAGAAGCTGAGCTGAGACGTCGCCGCTGTCGGCTCTCGACGCAAAATGCTCCCAGCCTTGCGAAGGAAAAAGGAGCAAAAGGGCTTTTTCTCTGAAGAGCAGAAGAAGGAGGAAGCGTCCCACCTCTGGACCAGGAGCCGCTTCTCCCCGACCCCGGGCACGCTTAGCATCAGCTGAGGGACCACAGCCACGGGGTGATGGACAACGCCGGTGCTCGGGCCATGGATGCCCAGGCAGCATTTTGGGGCAGAAAGCAGGGATTCTGCGGAGCGAAGGACATGCGCCTTAGGGGACGGGGAAAGGGCGAAGGAGACGTCGTGGTGCAATGCCACCACCTCGCCCTTGTGCCGCCACCATCCCCGTGCCTAGGGATGCTCACCAGCACCCAGCAAGCACACAGGCTGTGGGAGCGGGGAAGAGGGCAGGATGCGTCCCCTTTTGTCGCTGCCGTGTAATTTATGATATGAGAGGGGGCCATTGTCTGGACCCATCCTGTATTTTTCCGAGGGCTTTGCCTCTCTTCCCAGACCCCCGCTGTGCTCCTGCTACTGTACCGTTGCTATGGGACGTGCTCCCCGCGCCGCGGCTATGCGGGGCAGTGCCGGGGAGGGCTGCCCACCGCGGCCGGACCCATCTGGAGCCCCGAGCCCCGCTGCCGGCAACCCAGCCGCTCGGCGGCCCCACTGACGTGCCGAGGGCCTGGGAATGGGGCTTTCGGCCCCTCCAAGTTCACGGCCACCGGAGGCATTCAGCTGCCGGAGGAGGCG